>PVJA010006003.1:0-75698 GCA_004027025.1 Myocastor coypus
AAAAAAAAAAAAAAAAAAAAAAAAAAAAAAAAAAAAAAAAAAAAAAAAAAAAAAAAAAAAAAAAAAAAAAAAAAAAAAAAAAAAAAAAAAAAAAAAAAAAAAAAAAAAAAAAAAAAAAAAAAAAAAAAAAAAAAAAAAAAAAAAAAAAAAAAAAAAAAAAAAAAAAAAAAAAAAAAAAAAAAAAAAAAAAGAAATGATAACTAAAATGAAAGAAGTACCAATTGCTTCTAAAGAAGACATTGATAAAAAATAGAGGAGAATAGAAAAATGATGGACTCCTTCATTGAGCAATATAGAAAAATAATAGAATGTACGAAGCAGATTCAAAGTGCTACACAGGAACTTAAAACCTCAACTGCAAGCTGGCAAAACCATTTCAATGAAAGTGAAGATAGATTTTCAAACCTTAAAGAAACCATTGCAGCTAGTGAAGATGTGAAAAAATATCTCTTAATAACAAGTAGGATGCAAGGAAAAATCATCCAACATCTGCAAGATGATGCAAAGATGAACAATGTAAGACTAAGAGACATCAGCAATAAAAAAGGCATCTGTACAAATGATAGAAAAAAAATGGGCAAAAGTAATAGCAGAAAACTTCCCAAATATGGAGAAACAATCTGACACTCAGGTAATTGAAATCTGAACTCCAAATAACATCAGCCTAATTAAAACCACACTCAGACATATAATAATCAAGATCCCAGAAATTCAGCCCAGGAACAGTATACTACAAGCCACTAGGGAAAAGAAACATCCCATTTATAGCACAGCTACATTTCTTGATACCACAGACTGTGCTAATTTCAAACTCTGAGGTTGAAAAGTTGCACTGCATTTACAAAAAAAAAAAAATTATTCACACCATGAAGATAAAACCTGAAGAAAAGGTCTTAGGGAATCTATTTGGTTACAGCTGGTGAATTCATACCAATTAGGTACTTCTGCTGGTAACAGTAGGAACTGTTGGCCCCTGTAGTTGCCATATTTATAACAAAACCATCTGAAAAAAATAAATAAGATGACTGTTTGGATCTAGATGTTTCCCCAAAGCCTCATATAAGCTGAATGAATCTATAGTGCGTGACCGATCAGTGGTGCAGTCTGGCATTCAGGGCAGGTATCCTGGATAGAAAATAAGAGAAAGACATAGTCTTGTCTCTTCCTTGTTGCTTTTTTTATCTCCCACTCCCAAACTGTTCCTCCTCTGCTGTATGCAACCCTGCTTTGAAGCCAGCCATCTACAACCTAAAACCTCTACAAATAAGTCTTTCCCCGTTAAAAAAAGTCAAAACAATCTCTGTCTCAAAAGGTTTTTCTAGTAATTACATGTGCTAACCATTTGATACGCGCTTCTGCTCTTCTCGGCCTTCACCTCACTCTAAGGGTGCAGCGTCTCTGAACTGGTTCCCATGTAGTTATTAGAGGGAGCATAAACTGATAAAGCTGAATTACCTCAGGATGTCCATTTCTTCTCTGTTGTAAATAGTGGCCCTGTACCGTCTCCTGGGGGTACAACAAGGGCTGCAGCTTCAGCGCCAACTGATCCAACAGCACAGCTGAAATTGCTGTATGGAGAATAATTGTGAGGCTCCGTGTGGATGGGGTGAGAAAAGAAGTAGTGCTGATTAGGAGTGCCTTTCTTCAGAATCAGAAGAAGATGGCTGATTATACAGCCAGACCGCCCCACCATATGTGTCTCCAGTTCTTGTTTCCCCTGTTTTTATTGCTGTGATTTTTAGCAAAATTCTTATATTGTTAGGATCAAAATTGCAAATATTACAGTGTCGATGCATCCGCGGTGGCTATGAACAGCAGGCTCCTGCTTTTAGTACTGCAGACAGACATGATGTACTTAGAGGGAAATATTTAAAGGCTAAACCCGGGCTTATGCCATTATGTTGAATAATCTGTCTCTCACTGTGGTTATCTTTACAGTGGTGCTGTCAAACTTAAGATCTAGAGATAGTACATTTTTCATATGTGAATTTAGCTTTACTAGTCACAATACACAATATTATTAAACATAGTATATTTTCTACCATAATTGAAATACACAAGAGGCTTTGCCTACTAATAAGTATCTTCCGTTACACATTAGCCATATTAGAATACTAATTACTTACTCTGCTCATCCTCTTTGAGGCATCTTCTGAGCTTTTCAAATTACTATCCTAGTCTGTAGTACTTTGCTTTAATTTTTATTTATTTATTTATTTATTTTGTCTTTTTGAGACAGGGTCTCGCTATGCAGTTGAGGCTGGTCCTGAGCTCACTTTTGTAGCCCAGGCTGGTCTCGAACTCGCACCAATCCTCCTGCCTCAGCCTCCCGAGTGCTGGGATTACAGGCGTGAGCCACCACGCCTGGCAAGTACTTTGCTTTAAATACATCAAATAATTGAATTATGTTATATGGCATTAAAATGAAAAATTAAATTTTAATTTTTTTGATACGTGGTTTATTCATTGTCTCTGAGAGCATCAGTTTACAAGAAAACGTGTCAACGAGGCTTTTAGGACTTGCCTCCTCCTCAGAGTGGGCTTCCTTCCTGGAGCCTAACCTGTCTGTATTTCTGGAACCTAAATCAGTTTCAGATCAGCAGAAATAGGTTCGCCAATATTCCACATGTGGAGTTTCTTAATTAACTGCACTTTAGAGTAAGAGCCTGAGTCTAACAATTGTGAATTTTAAACCCAACACTACTACTATGTAATATTTAAGGTGATCTCAATAGCTGTGGCATCTTTGTTTTCATAAAATGTAACGTTAGGACAAGTTAAAGAATGTGAAATGCACCAAGGCCCAGTGAATGACATAAAACGCTTACCAAATGTCAATTCTTGGCTTTACATTATGTTTGGAATATATTACGGTATAATTCACTAGTTATTTTATCTTCTAGTGACTTTTATTTTTTATTTTAGTTGTGTATCATATGTATCAATCTGTAATCAATTCAGAGTACTCACACAGTATTTGAATAGGTTAAATTATACAAAGATATCAACTAAGATAAAATTTCCATGGTAGAAAAGAATTTCTAAAAATAAAATGTAACATAAATACTGGAATGGCAAATATATGACCAGAGCTTCTAAACAGTTTGGGGAGAGGATAATGCACAAAGTTCTAGTATGTTGTGGACACAGACAGTGTTCATTATGCTTACCTGTGGCAAGGTGTCACTTGTGGGACTGAGCTACTGCTATTTCCTTGATTTCCATCCTGTAGACCTAGACAGAATCATGACCCATAGGGTGCAGGAGAAGTGCATTTGTAGAATATGCTGGTGGACATATTCTGCTGCTGTATATAAAAGAATAGTTGAAAGACTGCTTTTGTATACCTCTTTTTCTCCGGTGTTTAACTATTTGCCCTATTTGGTGGGTTCTTTCCATTTTCCCTCACGGAGTTGTCATTTTGATCCCTCTCTAGAATATCTTTTAGTAAACTATGCAGGGTTGCCTTGGTCATCATGAGATTCTTTAGTTGTTCTTTGTCCTGGAAGTATTTCACTTCTCCATTGAACTTGAGAGTTTTGCAGGGAATATCAGATTGGGCTGGAATTTGTTTTCTTGTATGACTTGTAGTACTTTGCTCCATGCTCTTCTTGACTTAATGGTTTATAAAGAGAAATCTGTCATTACTCTGATGAGTTTTCCTTTAAATGTGATCTGTTTCTTTTCTCTAGCAGCTTTCAGTATACTGCTCCGGTGCTGGATTTCTGGGATCTTGATAATTATATGTCTGGGTGTAGTTTTAATTAGGTTGATGTTATTTGGAGTTCTATATGCTTCGGTTACTTGAATGCCAGAGTGTTTTCCCATACTTAGCAGGTTTTCTGCTATTACTTCTGCCCATATTCCTCTTATATCATTTGTACAGACTCCTTCTTTCTCACTGATGCCTATTAGTCTTACGTTGTTCATCTTTACATCATCTTGCAGATATTCAATTATTTTTTCTTGTATCCTAGTTGCTATTAAGAGATCTTTTACCACTTCACTACTGCAATGGTGGTGTCTTTAAGGTCTGAAAGTCTATTTTCACTTTCATTAAAATGGTTGTGCCAGCTTGTGATGCTATATCTCTGTATTTGTGTGTCATTTCTAGTTTCTTCTATGCTATTGTCTCCTGTATTGTTTTGGGTGGGTTCGGGCCCTGAGAGTGCATTTTGCTCCTTCTCTTTGTTATTTTGTACAGCCCTGCCTTCTGACTTTTGGTGTAAAGCTTTGGTAGAGTTCTCACCTTAGCACCAGATCTGGACCTACCAAGTTCAAATTTGTCCAGGTGGGTGTGTCTTGGGTTTGGCTGCTGAGCTCCTGCTGCAGTCCTTTGGAGCTGAAGCTGCTGTGCCAGTCTGGTAAGATGTTCTGCTCCTGGAACAGCTGAGTGGGTCTTGTCTCTAGTCTCTCTGCAGGAAGTTCTATGGAAGTTTTCCACACTAGGCATACTAGGCCTGGTTGCTGGGTCGAATGAGTTTCCAGCTGGCCCAGGGCCTTCCAGTGCCTTTTAAATCTACCCCCAAACCACACAATTTTTCTCTAAGCTAATTCCTTGTGACTAGACAATCATTAGTTTGTACTTCCTATGACAGGCAATTTTTCCTTCTGGACATCTTTTTGTGTTGAGTTTTAAGCAAGAGCTCATCTGTGATGGCACCAGGCAGGAAGAGCTCCTCCTATCTAAGCCTCATCCCAGGGAAAAAGACTTCCTCAGAGACTCCTGGGTAGATAGCTCCAGGGGTCAGCTTTAGAATGTGCATTCTTATTCTTCTAATTAAATCTGTAACATTTAGTGCTTTGCAGTAACTTCAACCCTGAGCACTGGTGATCTAATTAAGGCCAATCATCCTCAAGAGAACAATTGCTAAAGTGGCTTAAGATAAGTAGTGAAGAAGGCATTATGGATGTGATTATGTGTCTGGACTCTTATGGGGAAAGGAGGTGCTACATTTTTCATTTGGCTTTTCTTCTGTGCTAGTTGTGCTATTCTGAATCAGAAGGTCTTGGTGCTTCTCTGGGGGGCTTTAGTTTTACAATTTTCCATTGAGTCAGTAAATCTTACATATTATATCTAAGAAATATGAGGGTCATCCACTAGATATGTGATTTAGAGACTTATTTTTTATTTAGAAATTTTAATTCTTTTTTTTTTCTGCTCTAGAAAAAGATGTATTCTTTTTGAAATTTAAGATAAGTTGTTAGATCTATAGATGTCTGCATTTCTGAACTCTTAGTAAGGCATATTTCACAAGTAAGTATGTACTTATGGTATTTAGTTATATGTATATACTATTTAGTTGTATGTATATATATGTATATATAATTGATGGCATGCAAAAGATGTTTTTGATAAATACATATGCTGCAAAAACAATTGAGTTGAACTAATTAGCACTTGCCACCTGATTATCTATGCTTGTTTTGGTGAGAGGACTTAAGATCTTGCTCTTGGCAGTTTTTAAAATTTATTTTTATTATATATATTTTATAATAATTAATACATTGCATAATGTTGTCTTCATTGTAATGTTCAAAGGACAAGATGCAGACATGATTTCTTGTCTACACCTCATTAGTACAGATCTTTCTTTTCACTGCACAGAAAGTAGCTGTATATTTAGTCCAATAGTCCATAACAGTAGTGGATTATCAGCTCATCTGGCATTATTGGGGGTTGTTGACTTGAGCCTTTTACAACTCAGCATATTAATATTACTTTCCTTTTTATATCTTATGGTTAGACTTTTCTCCTAGATGGTTAAGAGGTCTTGGAAGATTTTGAGTATAGAAAACTTTGATATTTAATTGCCATATTCTGCTATAGCAGTGGTTCTCAACCTTTCTAATGCCGTGACCCCGCAGTGCAGTTCCTCACATTGCGGTGACCCCAAACCAAAAAAAATTTTGGTGGCTACTTCAAAACTGTGATTTTTGCTACAGCTATGATTCGGAATGGCTTTAGGCGGCCCTGTGTTTTGGTCATTTGACCCCCGCCGGGGTCGCGATCCGCAGGTTGAGATTTTAGCAGGTATAGATTTTAATTCTTCCACTGAATTGGTCCTTTGGCTGATTCTAGATAAAAAGATACTGACTTCCTTTGGAAGATCCTGAATTTTGTTGGCGGTTTCAATAATTTGTGTTTTTAAATATGGCATGCATTTCTGAGACCGTGTCTCAGAATCAGTTGGTCTAAGGTTTTCCTTGTGGTTTTACATTTCTTCACTAATATTGTTCCTTTTTCTCTCTCATTGATTATGTAGTTACAGACTATGACTCAACCAGTCTGTTTTTAGAAAAAATAAATGTTAGGAAAAAATAGCTCACGGCTGGCTAGATGGTTCAACAGACTAAAGCACCTGCTTATGTAGAGCAGAGGCCAGGGTTCAATTCTTGGGCCTGCCATACCAGCCTTGCCCCTGTGTGTGCTGAGGCCTGGTGTTGTGTGCCTGTAATCCCCGAACGTGTGAGGCTGAGAATAGGAGAATCACTATGAGTGCGATCTATGCAGTAAGAGCCTGTAGATCCTGTGCTAAATACATTTTTTAAAAGAAAAGCACAGCTCAGTGGTATAATTAGAGTTGAAATTTTCTATCATTTTATGCCTCAGCCTAAAGCTAGCCCTATTTAAGGCCACTGTGTCTCTGTACCGGTCAGAGTGCTAGGCTTATGGTTCAGCAGGACCAAGAATGTTTGAGGTGCTTCTCCTCAGTCTCTCATCACAGAATCCTCAGATGCCTGTGAAAGAGATGATTCTTGGGCCCTTTCTTCAGGCCTGCTGTGTCAGCCTTTCTAGTCAAAGGGACATATTTTTTTTTTAAATTTTTTTAAATTATTTTTATTCTTGTTTCAGAACCTTTGTTTGTTTATTCACTCGTTTTTATGGCCAGCTCAGCCCGCCCCCCAGAGGGCAGGGCTGGCGCAGCATGTGGTGTCAGGAATTGAACCGTGGTCCCTGAAGCCGCCCAAGCTTTCCCAAGCAGGCGTTTTAGACCAGTGAGCCATCCCGCCAGGCCCCAAAGGGACATATTTTTAATGAATTTTAGTTCTGGAAATTGCACTCTTTGCACTACAAGAAACAATTTACCTTTGAGGTAATGAAATTGAACTCGACACAAGTTTTCCTCTTTCTTATCAATTCATTAATCAAATCACATAGTGAGTACCTACTATGAACCTAGCAATAAGAACAAAGAGAAATTTGTGAGTAATTATACCGAGTGATTATTAAGAATGCATAGTTGATTTGGGAGAAGACAGAGGAATAAACACAGAGCTTATTGTGGAAGGTTGTATTGTTGAAGCAGAGTTGTATGCCAACGTTGTGTAGGTGTTTTAGTTTTCTCTTAGGACAAAATACACAACACCCAAAGTTAAAGAAGGAAAGATTTATTCAGCTCACAGTTTGTAGAGGTTTGAGTTCAAAATAAACTGGCTGCAAAGCAAGGCAGCATGGCGCAGGGGCATCAGTCCAAGATAGCAGAAGAGAGCAAAAGCAACAAAGCAAAAGAGAAAAGAGCATGACTTTTTTTCATCCCTTATATTGTATGGAGGCCAGCCTCATTATGGTGGGTGTAACACTCACACCACCTCTGTGCCCCTCTCCTGCATGGGATGAGGATGTTCACAAGATAAGGACCCTGGACCCTTGCTGAGTTGCTTAAACTCATAAACTTCTCAAATTGGCACAATAAATCAACCATTACAGGCCACCTCTTGTCAACTTGGCAACAAGACTCATTTCTTTTTAACCAGTCTCCAGATACAAAGAAGTGCTTTTTCTTACTATTTCACAACTTGAACATTATAACATAGGTTTAACAAGCTTTAAGAACAAGTACTAAGTCTACTGACATTAAATTACATTAGAACCATAACGTTTTACCCCTGGTTCCCCAAAGACTTGTGTACAACCCTTATGCAAAAGGCATTTAGTCCATCTACAAGAGTCATCAAAGTCCTAAATTTGAGTGTTTCTGAAAAGTCCAAGTCCCAAGTCTGCTCTGATATTTATAGCAAACTCTCGTATGTAATCTTCTATACAAATAAAAAGTTATATAAGAGAAACTATACTGTAACATCCTATAACTCAGTAGTGTCCCTAATTTTCTATTCAAGGCGATTATGGGGCCATAGAGGAAAGGGATTGATGATGTATAGTGTGCCTAAGGAGAGTCACCTAGTGAGAAAACATTCTTTCAGGATTTCATAGATAGCAAACTAGTCAAGCAATGACCATGACTCATCCAGATGGCTGACACTGACAAAAGATCTATAAACTGCTATACATGATTTCAGGGTAAATCCTGAGGGGCTTCGACTGATCTTGTCAGATACAAGAGTTACGTGTTTTGCTATGTAGGTCTTGCTTTATCTTGATCTTAACCATCCAGCAGAAAAGTCTAACCATGAGGTATAAAAAGTAAAGCCATATTAATATGCTGAGCTGTAAAAAGCTCAAGTCCATAGCCTCTAATATTACCAGTTGTACTGATGACCCACTATTGTTATGGAGTATTAGACTATACATACAGCTAGTTTCTCTTAGTTCATTGGGAAGAAATATTGGTACTAATAGTGTTTAAAAAAGTTATCAAGTCTGCATCTTGTATTCTGAACAACTACTATGATGACCACAATATGCATTATATTAATGATTGTGACTGTCCCACTAACCTGTTTTGAAACTCTCATTGGTATTTCTTTCTTATTAAAATTAATAAAATTAAAAAAGAAAAGTTAAACACTTCTAATACTCAGTGACACAAAATAAACATTTTCATTCCAAAAATTACAAACAGGGGGATACAAAAGAGTAAGGCCAATGTAAGCCCAGATGTCAGGAGGGCAAAAATTAGGTCGTATATTCCCATGTGCAACCTCTGAGACTATGTATGGTAAGTTGTGACCTCCAGTATGCTTGGGTAGCTCTATCCATATAGCACTTCTCGTGGTTGTAGTGTCCAGCACCTAAGTTTCTCTTTTAGACCCACTTTGCTCCCACCTTATAAATTTCTTTAGATAATCTGCTTTTCTGGCTTCCTCAAACTTCTGGGGTCCACATTACACCTTTGTCTTCACCTTCACAGCTTCATACACTGTCCTCTCAGGGGCACACTGCCTGAGAATTTCAGGCCTTCTTAAATTGGAATGGAAGCCTTCTTAACCCACAATTCTCTCATTCTGCATGCACCTAATATTAGCACCATAAAAATAATATTAGCACCATATGGATGATACCAAGGTTTGATACCACCTAGAGCAGTGGCAAGGCTTTCCTCCCTCTTAGTTATATGGGTCTAGTGCTTGGATCCCTATGCATTCTGAACTCAATTCTGAGGCACAAATTTTCTGTGCTGCTGCTGCCTGGAACATGGTGCTGTGTGGCTTTTTTTTTTTTTCTAAGAGCAAGGTCTTTCACTTTTTCAGTTTTGAGGGTGTAAAGGGTAAAGACTTGCTGTTTGTGATGCCCTGTGATCATTCTTTGGATTCTCTTATTCCTTTTCATGATTAAGATCTCCTCAGCACTATCTTTGCAGTTCACAGCTTTATTGGAGCTTCCTTTCTGGCCAAACTCACAGAATTTTAAATTATCCTGCTGGGTTCTTTGCTCTTGATTCTCACTGACTCAAAGCCTCAACAACAGCCTTGCTACAGCCCCAACATCCAACTGCCTTGAAGTTTCTTCTGCCAGATTTATTAGTTCACCACTGTTAATCTTAATCTCAGGCAAAGTCTCTGGATATGGGGAAGATGTAGACAAACTTTCTGCCAAGCCATAACATACATTGTCTGGACTACAACAGTCAACGCAGTCTCTCTTTCCAGCAGACAGCTCCCCAACTTGGTATTAACTAGTAGGATTTGTATTAGCTTTCTGGTCTTCTGAGCTCTGACCAGAATTTCCTGTACAGAAGAGCCTACATTGTGGTCTCCTTCAGATGACATCTCTGAACCTTTCCAAAATGTTTCCACAAGCCATTCCTAAAGACTCTTAAACCACATGGTCAGGTACAGTCACAACAATAACTCTACTTCTCTAATTCGCTTTGTTACTTTTTCTCTCATTGCTGAGACAAGATACCCCATGCCCAAAAATCAATGAAGGAAAAGTTTATTTAACTTACAGTTAGTGGAGGTTTCAGTTTATAATCACCTGGCTTAAAGGCAGGGTGGCATGGCACAGAGGTAACAGTTCTAGATGTCAGAAGATAGCACAAGCAGGAAGAGCAAATGGGGAGAGCAAGCCCCTTTCCTTCCCTTGTGTTATCATCATCCTATGGTGGGTGTAGCGTTCACACCATCTCCATCCCTTTTTCTTGCACAGGATGAGGGGGGCTTACAAAGTGATGGACCCTGGCTTCCTGTTGAGTTGCTTAGTTAAACTCCTAAACTTCTCAAGACGGCAGAATGAATCAACCACTGTAGCAGGATTAGACAAAAGCAAGTGAGGCATTCCTTGGTGGCGTGAGGAAAAGCTTTCCCTTGATGCACACCATGAAGGGTGTATTTGTGAGACGCTGTGGAGTAGCTGTGCAGAAACAAGGATTGGCCTATGAAGAGACTTAGCTCTGCTGGGCACATCTTGGTTCCTTGTTCCATGGGAACGGTAAAGAATCCTTGAAGAATAGTTAACTCCTGGCAGAAATTTCTAAGCTATTCTAAAATTTGTAAGCAAATCTGAAAATAGGCTGAGCCATGATGAAAATAGAGATTGTTGTAGGGATTACAGGTAAATTGTGGCAAGTGAGTTGCGGGGGGCATAGAGAAAAAATAAGAGGCATTATAGACCAGGAATATAGAAGTGACGGTTGAGTTGAGGGAGGACACGTGGAAATGAAAATGAGAGAAGATAAAAGTGACAATTGGGCACACTTGATGTATCTATGGTGGCCTAACCATTATATCTGAAATAATCTACTTTTCTATGTTCAGAGTTCAGTATAATAATTAAAAAAAATGGGATTTAGTCCTTTCTGTTAAATTTCTCTGTGGAAAATGGTCTCTCTTGGTAGAACTTTATTGCTATCTCCTCAGCACTTCGTGTACAAAAAATAGCCTACTATTAAATTGTTGATACTGGCATAACAGGTTTAGGAAAAGTATATTGTAGTAGCAATGGTTTTGTGTCCTGTAGCTTCATTAAATGCCTCGTCTAGGCTTCAGGCAGACATATGAACTGCAGTAATGGCCTACTGCCAAGTAAGAAGGGTTTTGAAATGCGTGGAATTACCAAGGAGCAATCTGTATGAATGATGGGGAAAGTGAGATAATAGAATCCTAGTGTGGGGCTTTCTTTAACCGTGCACTTCAGTTGATGGTGTGCAAATTACATACGAAATGTTTGAAATTCAAATCTATCATAGAAAATTTCTCTTCCAGTTGGTGTGGGCAAAGCAAGGACAATCTATTCAAGTATTCTTAGGGATGTTAGAATGATAACATTTTTTCATAAACAGAATAACAAACAGATGTGCTACTTTATAGATTCTCAAGGTAAGGGTGGCAGCAAAATGTTGCCTATGGATCACATTTATGTCACTGCCTGTTCTTTGCAAATAAAGTTTTATTTGAGCCTAACACCTCATCCATTTGTGAATTAGTTATCTTTGGCTATCTTGTGCTGTAAGGGCAAGGTCTAATAATTTCAACAGAGACTTTAAGATCTAATATCCTAAAAATAGGTGTCACCTGGTATTCTACTCATCCTTGCTCTGGAAAGAAAGACTTTGTTGATTCTAATTTAGGAAGAAAAATATTACTACAATAGCACAGGAGGGTGCTTTGCATTTCTAGTGCTCTGAAGATCCAGGCTTGCTCTTTCATTTCCTGGATAAGGAGTGAGCTACTAGCTCCTTCCTGAGGGTCCCTCCTCCCAGGAAATATTGGAGTCGTCGCACTCCAAGTTGCCGAGTTAGCTCCCCAATATCAAGTCCTTTCTCATCACCTTAACCTTGGACTCTGAGCTCCAGTCACAGTGGCCCTTTGGCTGTTCCTCAAAAGTGCCATCTGGATCTATGTCAGGGCTTTCAACAGCTTAGTGCACTGTTTCCCCGTATCCATGCTGGGATAGGTCCTCATTCTTGGCGTCAATGTCTATACTCAGAGAGGGCTCTCCTGACTGCCCTGTTTATGGTACACTGTCTTCCCATTCCATGCATTGTTAGGTCACTTCTTCTATTTTTCAGTGTATGAGTCAGCATCTGAAATGATTTAGTCTACTTCTTACTTATGGTCTATTTCCTTCATTAAATTGTCCATTCAATCACCTATGGCAGCATTTCATACACAAGAGGCCTCCGTAATTGTCAAGGGTGGCTGTTGAAACTCAGAATCCAGGGACAGCAGTGCAGCCTTATCTTCATAAGTTAATATGTGGAAAAGTTCATTACTTCACAGACATTTAAGGCCAAATTTTACTTAGGGAGTATTCCCAGGAATGCTCACAAAGCCTCCACTGAAAATGACTGTCTTAGTACAGATTTGGGGAAATCTTAATATTCTATTTTATAAGAATACACTCTATACTTCCTTCAGCTCCAGACATTAGAAGGTTCAAGGCATGTCTTCCAGAGAACTTTGAAATTTGTTAATGTTCAACATGCTTAATTCAGGACAAAATTGTGTTTATGTAGTATAGTTTCCCTATGAGGCATTTGGGGCTCTGTGTACTTAAATGTATATCACCAGAGTCACTCTTTAATTAGTAAAGTGCTATAGTACTCTTTAATAAATTACTCCTGTAGTGAATTAAATGACCTCCCTTTCTCTAGGGGTTGAAACACAACTTAGTCTCTTCAGGAACTTAATTTAAAGCTAATTTATGATGAGAAGTGATATATTACATTGTTTCATTTAAAGCTGTGATTGCAATTTATTTTGGTCTGACTGGCATTAATTAGATTTGCAATGTAATCTGCATAGTTCTGTATTTCCCAGTCTGCTACTACCATGGTGATGTCTTTGTGAGTTCGTAGCTCAGTGTGTCAGATTACATGGAGTTAACTGGACAGAGTTCTGTGAAGATATGTTTTTAAAGTGATAAAATGTCTTTGCTATGAATAAAGTTGTGATATGTTGAATTTTATAGATTGAATTACCCTCAGTGTGTTTGCAAATAGGGCCTCTGAGGAAGCAATTAAAGCTAAATCGGCTATAGGTGTTGGAGCCAAACTCGGGAGGAATGGAATCCTTATCAGAAGAGGAAGACACCAGGAAGTTCTCTCTGATGTGTTGATGAAGAGGCCACATTGCAAAGGAAGCCATCTTTAAGTCAGGGAGAGAGGCCTCCGTGGAATCTAATCATGCTGGAACTTGGCTTTGAAAACAGTTTTCATTAACCTATATTAATTATGTGTATTAAGGGGATCTGATGTGATATTTCAATTCCTGCACTACTGAAACTTAGCTTAGTTTTATTCAGCCCTGTCCCCAGATCTGACCTCCTCTTCATTTGGACTGCCTTTTTGAAAACTTGCCTATGTGAGAGACTTGGAAGTGCTTGTCTGTCTGGACGACCATGTTTCACTTACCATAATGTCCTCCAGTCGTATCCACTCTGCGGCAAATGACAGAATTTCGTTGTTATTTATGCCTACTAATACTCCGCTGTACATGTAGGCCACATTTTCTCTACCTCTTAGCCTATTAAGAGCCACCTTGATAGGCTCCTTTCTTAGCTACATTGAGCAGTGTCATAATAAACTTGGGCATGTAAGTATCTCACTGGTGTGCTGATTTGGATACGTACTTAGAAGTAGCAGAGCTGGGCCAGGTGGTATGTCTGCTTTCAGTTCACTGAAGAACCTCCGTCTTCTGCTTCATAACATTTGCATCAATATACATCTCCATCTACAAGGTACGAGATTTCCTTTTAACTCCATGTTCTTTTTAGCACTTGTTATTTATTTTTTCGCTAGAGGCCTTTCTAGTGGGTGAGATGATATTTCCTTGTAGTTTTGATTTATATTTCTCCAATAACAAGCATTTTCACATATTGAGCATTTGCATTTCTTTTTTTGAGACATGTCTATTCAGATCATTTACCCATGATAGGGTAAATCATGACATGCTTGCTTGTTCTTTCTTCTGTTACTCAGCTTTTTGAGTTGCTTATATTTTTTGGGTAGTTATCCTTTGAAGATGAACAGCGACTGTGGCAAATACTTGTCCCATGCGCTCGCTTGTCTTTTCATCGTGTTGTTTCCTTTGCTGTGCAGAAGATTTTTAGTTTGATGTAACCCCATTTGTCATCTGTCTGCTCTTGTTTCCTGTGCTTTTGGGGTCTGTCCAGAAACTCACTGGCCGTGTCAGCATCTCCGAGTGTTGCTGCCACGTTTTTATTTGGCAGTTTCACAGTCCCAGGTCTTCCATTAGGCATTTGGCCCATTCCGGGTTGGTTCTGGTACAATGGGGGCCGAGTTTTAATCTTCTTCATGTGCACCTCAAGTTTTCCCAGAGTCACTTATTGAAGATGCTGTTCTTTCACCAATGTGTATTTTAGATGTTTTTGTTGGGGATCAGTTATCTTGGTAGATGGACAGTATGGACTGATTTCTGGGATCCCTACTGTGTTCCACTGATCTCTGTGCCTGGCCGTCACACTGGCAACATTGCCACTCATTTTTATTGTTTTAAGTTTTTACATAACATCCCACTAAGTTGCGCAGGCTGGGCTTCACTTACCATCCTCATGTCTCAGCCTCCCAGAGTGTTGCAATTATAGGCACACATGACCACACCTAGCTTCTGTGGTTATTTTTGTATCAGTAGTATCCTGCTTTGGTTCCCAGCGCTTGGTAATAGGTCTGAAATCAGATACTGTGAAACCTACAGCTTATGTTCTCCTGAAGATTTCTGCTATGTCAAGATCTTTTATGCTTCTATATAAATTTCAGGATTGCTTTTTCTAGTTCTGTGAAGAGTGTCATTGGCATTTTGATGGAGATTGCATTGAATCTATTTGATCTTAGATGTCTGATCTTAGAACAGTGAGAAAGTGACTTTCTATTGTTTAAACCTCCCAGTCTGTGATCGAACTCAGGACCCTGTGCTTTCCAGGCAGGCAGTTATTCTACTGAGCTATCTCTCTGGCCCTCGTACTCTTTATTTTAAGAGGGATGTTCAGTCTTCCTTATGCTTTGAAAATGGGTAGTTGCGATCCACAGAAGAGTACGCAGGAGCAATCAGAGAGCAGCCCTTGGGAAACTCAAACCACCACTAAAACATCCGGGAAGGGAGATAAGGCACTGAGTAGGTGCACCCTGGGACCACACCCAAACTTGCCACCCCTGTTCTGAGTTTGGTGATACCTTGGCTGTTTTAGGTTCCATTCAGTATGACTCAGGCAATGAAGTCCCCAAAGAATTTGACTAAGAGTCAGGATGTAGAGCTAATATTAGCAAGTGCTCCCAAGTTACTGCTATAGTAGACAGCCAATGTTATGCAAACTAATGCATAAAGATGAGGGGGAACCGTGGAATGTGGAATTGAACCATTCTCATGGATTCTTGGGAGGAGGCATGTTTTAGTCTGAAATGGTCACAGCTGGAGCTTAACAACCTTGGGGGAAGTGATGTTAGTACCTTCTATGATCCTATGCTCTCTACTATGAAGAAATAGAATTTGGGCTGCTTGGCTCTTTCCTGTTATAACATAGCAAGACTGACTCCATTTTAGGTCACCTCCGCCATGTTATTGTTCTGTATGCATCGAAACTAAGTTAAGTTTCGGTTTCCATGGGCATTGTTTCCATGAGGTTCTTGTTCTCCATTGTGCTGTCAGTCATACGAGCATAAGTTCCAGTTTCCACGGTCGCTGTGTCCATGAGTTTCTGTTTCCCCTTTGTGATGCCAATCACACGTCGACCCCCTTGAGTTTAGTGCAGCCCCATAGCCCATGTCGTCTAATCAAGTTACAAGTTATCACACCTCCCTGTAAATTCCACTAATCAAGGAAAAGGTCAATTCTATAATGATTGCTGTTGGCTTCTGCACCACTGCTTGCTTTTATTTTTTATTTTATTTTATTTTATTTTATTTTATTTTATTTTATTTTATTTTATTTTATTTTATTTTATTTTATTTTATTTTTGTCTTTTTGAGACAGGGTCTCACTTTACAGTTCAGGCTGGCCTTGAGCTCAGTTTTGTAGCCCAGGCTGGTCTCGAACTCTCACCGATCCTCCTGCCTCAGCCTCCCGAGTGCTGGGATTATAGGTGTGCGCCACCATGCCCAGCCTGCTTGCTTTTAGATAACCCTAAGCAAACCCCCCTAGGGGCGCCTCTCTGCGCACCTGCACTGAGACCGCCGCTGGGTACCAGCTAAAATAAAGCGCTTCTTTTTCTGTTTGGACGTTTGCCTCATTGCTCTCTTTCTGTCTCGTTCTTAGAGTACAACATTTCCCTTCGTTCCCTCCTACGTCTTCTCCACTTAATGTTGATTGGGTTATAGGTGGAACTCACTCAGTTTTAGAAATGCAGCTGAGAATGAGCTGAGGGAGTTGCTACCTTAATTGAGCTCCTCCTGAGGACCTTACAACAACTGGGCTCCCCCATTCGAGACTCCCTGTGTGGTCTTCCTTGCTGATGTTAGACCCTGGAGAGCTGGTCAGGGTTATATAATGCATATTATGCAGGGGTTTGAAGGTGAAGATGATAAATTTGGGGGGGTGTTTTTTGGTCTGCTTGGTCAAAAAGCAGTGCAGTGCTTTTATCTGGTTTACAGTGTTTGATGCAAAATATCTGTATCTACGTATAGAGTCCTATAATGGGATACATACATGTGATGTTTAATAACCAAGTACGTGTTTGCATTTTCAGGAAGTGTTTAGAATAGGTGGACCAAGTCAAGAGCGACAGCTGAGACACCCGCCACGCAGCTGCCACAGAAGAGGTGAGAAATGATGGTGCTCCGAGAAATGAGCTTGCAGAGGACATGGGAACCATGAGTGGTTATGGGTCACCTTGGAGGTGGGACCGACGGAGGTCGCTGAAGAAATGACACTGGTGACGCCAGAGGATGACAGCATCTCTGTGGGCTGTGGGAATTGGGTAAGAGTGAAAATGCTGTGTGAAGCAGATTCGCAGGGTAAATTTCAGTATTCTGTTTTGGTTGTGCTTTTTGAGAGTCCCATAAAAATCCGAACAGAAATGTCGGCTAAAAGCAAACTCCCTAACATACAGTTTTGAATTCGTATGAATAAATGCTGACGCTGGTGTTTACAGGCGCAGGAATGAGTGAGGTCATGGGGGAAGGAGGAGTCAGGGAGGTGCAGATGGCTAATCCATGATCCTTCATCCTCAAAGACAGAGGAGAAAAGTGTTCTTCTCTGTCTGTATATCTGTGCTGGTGAGCTTTCTGTCACTGTAATAAGTACTTGTATAACTTGTGAAGAGAAGGGGTGTATCTTGGTTTGTGGCTTTAGCAGTTCTGGTACAGGGCTGGTTGCCATGTTGCTTTGGGGTTCGTTGCTTTGGGAAACCTTCACATCATGGTGTGAACCACGGTGAAACACTCACCTCGTGACAGAGATCGAAGAGAGCCAGAGGAAAGGACTGGCATCCCACAATCCCCTTTGAAAGCCTGCTCCCCAAGACTTCTCTCTAGGTCCTGTCTCCTAAAGGACTTCTTCTCCCACACCATGTGGGGTTCAAGTCGTTGACCTTCTGAGAGCACTTAAGATCCAAAGTGTGAATGGCAACATCTCTATCAGGACCCTAGGGCTGCATGAGAGCTCCGAATCTTCACTTGCCTCCTTGCCTGCTGCCCCACGCTCTAGTTATTCCTCTTCTGGGTGCAGATGATTTATTTCCTGGTAGGGTAGTTGAATCCATAGTAGGAGGTGATACAGCAAAATAGGAATGGCTTCTTAAGAGGTAGGGAATAACATTTAATGTTCAAAAATTTAATTTTAACTGAACATAGTGTATGCAATGGAGTATAATGTTGCATTTTGCTATATACACTGTATATTTAAATCAAGCTAAACATGTACAGTCTAAGATATTTATCATTTCTCTATGGTGAGACAATCACTATCCTTTCTTCTAGCTGTTTGAAATGGACAGTGTCTTGTCTCAAAAAGAAAATCACATTGCTAGGAATATGTTCAATATTACTTTATTTTTTTTATTTTTATTTTTATTTTTTTGCTTTTTGAGACAGGGTCTCACTGTGCAGTTCAGGCTGGCTTTGAGCTCACTTTTGTAGCCCAGGCTGGTCTCGAACTCACAACGATCCTCCTGCCTCAGCCTCCCAAGTGCTGGGATTACAGGCGTGCGCCAGCACGCCCGGCTATTACTTTAAAGATCTAATATGTTTCAATGAGGAGAACTTTCTCTTAGCTTTTCTTTTCTGGTTTCATTATTCGATGTCGAAGATTTTTGAGAAACTTGGAGAACATGACTTCCGCATTTTTACAGTGGAAAATCATTGCAATTATGTTGCCTGTGAGCATAATTATTTCCCTCCACACCCTCCACAGCCTCTAAACCAGAAGGAGATGCTGTGCCCGAGTGAGGTAACCTTGCAGAATGAGGGGCAAGCTGCTGCGGGGCAGCGTGGCTGGAGGATGCATTTGGACCAGCTTCCTGCATTCCCACTCCACTCAGAGATATTAAAGGAAAATTGGGAATTCAAATACATAAGAAGATTATGTAAAAGGAGGAGCTTTAGTTCTGATGTTGACTTTTTAATCTCAAGAAGTATACGCTCCACTGAACTCTCAGGAAGCCTTCGGATTTTTTGCTAAAATCTCCTTCCCAAGTGTGTGACAGTACACAGATGACATTGGTAGAACAGCATGCTGTGTGTATGGAGAATGTCTTGGGATTAATGATGGCCATGGGACTACACTGGTGCATACGGCCCATTTAGTGCTTGTTTGTTTGTTTGTTTCCAGAATTCACCTAGAGTTTCCCTAACATCAACTTTCCTTAACTCCTTTTCAGGTCTTGAATTCTGCTATTGGTGTCTCTTTGAAAATTGTCCAAGTGAGTTGACACCAGCTGGGCCTGGGTTACTGTTTTAGTTTCATTTTGATAGGTTATGTAGTTGTCCCATAATCATACTTTATGATCATTAATGTCCTTGTCTAGACAGAAACACTTGACCTATCACTCCTGATGCTATTATTAACTTCCTGGAGCCCTACACTCTCCAAAAGTGAATAAATTGAAAAACATGGCTGCATATCAGCTTTTGCCCTGCTGCGTTAGTTCTGGAGACCTGGTCAGGAAGGGGTCTGGAATGGGAAGGTGTGCATATTGAATGAATGAAGTGGTCGCTTCCTTGCTTCCTTGCATTCCACGGGCTGAGATTGGAGCCTTTGGGATGTGCTGAAGTCCGTTTATTCACTGAGGCAAGGTAACTAATTACTCTTCCACCGTGTAAGAAGTGGTTTGTTTCCCCATGTTGCACACGGGATGATAAAGAACCACCAGCAAAGAGCCAAAATACCTCTCTCGTGTGTTTGGTTCTTACCCTTGTCACAGTTCATGGGTGGGCAGAGTTAACTAGGGAGGGGGAGCATGGGGTTTTTTTCTCACTCTTATGGCGTCCAATTACCTCTTTCAGTGACCCCGATGTCTTAATGCCATGATCTTTCTTTGAGAGAACACGATGACCTTTAAAATGTATATCTTCCTCATTATCCACTGACAATTTTTTATGGCCAGCTACCCAGTTTGTAGACATCAAGTCTGATGAGCAAAACACACCTGAAAGTTCAGTTTCCCAGGGACTTTATTAAATGGCTGGCAAAAGGAGCTTTGACATTCTTAAGTCTTAGTGGTTGGCATCTTGTGCCAAAAGACTGTTTGAGATTTATTGAAATCAAATAGGACTTTATTGGAAGAGATAGAACTAAAATGACACATTGATGGTATTCCCTGAGAGTAGTATCGTTCTAGCTGAACTGACATCAAAATAAAATCTCCTGGCTGCTCACAGAGTAGGGCCATGCCATTTCTGACTGTATTATGCTGAGGTTCTCGAGGAAGTCTTTTTGGCTAATAAGATTAATTCTCGGTCACACAGACCGTAATAGTGAGAATGAATTCTCTTCGTGGCACCTTAAATTGTCACTTTCATGCCAGGCAGTAATAAATGTGTTATTTTGTGTGTACGGTTAATATAATGTCTGTATAGCACTGTTTAAAATGACTTCAAATTGTGTTATTTTGGAAACTCACATATATTGTATTTGAAAAATGTACACTTGCAATGGATTTTTAAAATTTTGTGGTATAGCTTTATTGTAAACTATTTCGCTTGCATTATTTTTAGAGAATATGAATACTATTGTTTTATAAGTAAACAAATTTACACATTTTATAAGTATGTGTTGCTTCATGTACAGTGATCTCGAGTTATCTATATACCCAAATATGAGATCATTTTGGGATTTTTAAAATACATTTCCATCATAAATTCTCCGTTCTTCAGATAAACCTGTCAGTATAATTAACAGGCTCTCATGCCGAAGAAAAAGGCAATTCATGTTCTCTTCAAGAGTTTATGGGAAATCTTCCAAGTGTGATATAGTACAGGAAGAGAGGAAATTTCAGCAGATTCCTAAGGACAGATAACGCACAGCACAACACACCTGCGGGGAAATGAAATAAATTTAGAAACCAGTTAGCATAATCCAAGTCTCTTTCCACGTCTCAAGGTGACAAGAAGAAGAACAAACGAAGTTATATGTAACTTGTGCAGTACAAGAGAAACTTCCATGATCTGCAGTTTACATAGAGGTATGGAAATGAATGACCAGTGGACTACGGTAACCTGTCCAGGAGTGTAGTCAGGGAGGGTTCCCACAGAAGAATGGAACGGGCAGGGGCCCATCGCGGACAAAACTGGCAAGGAGGGGTCCCTGGCAGAACAGGTTAGAGCACAGCACTGGCCACATGGACATCAGGATGACAGGACCTTGCAGGGCCGTAGAACAGAGGAGAGGGGAGGGCTCTTCAAGGCACCATTTTGGCAGACGGAAGTCCTTTGAGGGCTTGTGCAAGGATGGGAAGGGACCGGTGGGGGAAGGGTGTCAAGAAAGCAGATCGTGTGACAGAATCAGACTTTCCCTCTTCAAAATTGGTGTCACTTATGCCAGGGTTCACTCAGCTATAGACTATACGAAGGTAAATCTTTATGCCATGTTGAAATTTGCCACGAAATTTTCTATAGCTGTGAAAGTAGTGATCGTGTATTAGGACTACAACAACGAAGATGTGGAATTTTTCCATCTTCATGAGAGCTGTCTTGTGACCTTTGGTCATTTCCCTTCCCACGGCCCCAGCTCCACAGATCTATGTTTCTACAGACTTTCCTCTTCCAGAGTATGATAGAAATGGATCATAATGTGTGGTCCCCACATGTGGGCTTCCTCACTTAGCATGATGCTTTGAAGGCGTGTTCATGTTGTACCACAGAGCTGCCCAGTGGACCCTGGGATTGTTTCTACTTTGGATAACTATGAGTCAAACACAGTAAGCAATTATGTGAAGTTTTCAGTGTGGACTTGTTTGTTTAGGATTGATGGAAACTTTATGTATCAGCTTGGTTGGGCTGCAGAGTGCCCAGGTACTTGGTCAAGCAGTAGTCTGGGTGTTTCAGTGAGGATGGCTTTGGGTGCTACTGATATGCATATCCACAGACTCAGGAGTGTCTGAGTGTGACAAAAGGACTGATTCTCCATCAGGGGGACTTTTCCTCCTCACAGCCTTTGAGCGGGGACATTATTTTTCCCCCGTGTTACGATTTGAAGAGAAACGTTGGCTCTTGTCGCACCTCGCACCCACAGGACTGCAGACTGGAAGTGCCCTGTTGGCTTTGCTGAGTCTCAGGACTGACACAGCCCCGAACTGAATTTGAAATACTGGTGTCCTGTGGCTCCAGCTTACTCTTGCACCCCATAGATTTTGGGACTCACAAGCGTCTTTAATTGTAGGCACCAATTTCTCAGCACTAATTAGCTTTTTTCCTTCCCCCTCCTTCCTTCCCTCCTCTTTCCTAGCTCTTCTCTCTGTCTCTCTTTCTGTCTCACTCTCTCTGCTCTGTGTCTGTCTCCCTGTCTGTGTCTCTGTCTCTCTGTTTCTCTGCCTGCCTGACTGCCTGTCTGTCTGTCAGTCTGTCTGTGTGTCTGTCTCTGTCTGTCTGTGTGTCTGTGTATCTGTCTCCCTGTCTCTGTCTGTCTGTCTGTCAGTCTGTCAGTCTGTCTGTCTGTGTGTCTGTGTGTCTGTCTCTGTCTGTCTGTCTGTCTGCCTCCCTGTCTCTGTCTGTCTGTCTGTCTGTCTGTCTGTCTGTCTCCCTTTCCCTTCCTCCTCCTCTTTTCCTTTGCATCCTGTTTGGTCAGCCTTGGTCTCCCTTCTTCCACCACTCAGTTCTGTTTTTACAGAAAATGTGACTAATATAAAAAATGAAGATATAACTTTTTAAGAAACAACCACAGTAATTTCCAGAATGGCAACACTTTTCGTTCTGACTCTTTTAGATCTGACACTGTTCTTCCTTAATAGGGAAGGTAGCTATATTATATTGTGGTTTTAATTTGCAGGGACTAATAACAATGTTATTTTTTGCATATGTACTTAGCTCTTATATATTCATGTATTTTCCGTGGTGAGTTGTATGTTCAAACTTTTGCTTGTGTTTTAGAGGTAGGGGTTTATTACTGAATTGTGACCACTCTTCACATAGTCCAAATTGGACTTCTTTTATTTATTTATTTTTTTTTCTGTATTTGGTACAGGGTCTCACTACACATCTTGGACTTATGATGATCCTCCCCAGTGCTGGTATTACTGGCATTTGTCATCATGCCTGGTCTTGATTGCTGGCTCAGCAGGGGTGGGGCTGGTATAGTATGTGGTGCCAGGGACAAATAATTAGTCTTTTTTTTTCCAGGTGGGACTGGGGTTCAAATTCCTGACCTTGCACTTGCCAGTCAGGCACTTGTGCCACAGAGGTAACTCCCAGCACCAAATCATTAGTTTCGTTTTACAGTTTCTACTTTGTTTTTGGCTTATGATACTATTTCCTACTCTGAGGTCACAAAGTGTTCCTTTCATATCTTCTCTTAAGTTTGACTTTAGGTTTAGGTTTGTCTGAAATATTTTTTAACATGGCATAAAGGTACAGTTCAAGGATCCTCTTATTCATATGAATATCCGGTTTTTCCACCAGCTTTGACGGAAAGAGTAGCATTCTCTACTGAACATATCTTAGGTAGCGTATGATAAAGAGAAGAGCTAGAGAAGAGGAGGAAAGGGAGGAGCGGGAAGGAAAAAGGCTAATGATGCTGATCAGACTCCAGACGCGAGCGTCGGTGAGCTTGCGGCTGCTCTGGCTGAAGCCGGGAAAGGTTGCTGCTGCGTTCTTAATCATTTGATTATTTCTTTAATGATTTTTCTTCAAGTCTACTTTTCCTGAAATGTGTTCAAATTGTCTTCAGTCTTCTGTTAAACCCATCAATGAGTTCTAGAGGGAATTGAATCTTTCAATATGACTAGTGAGAAGCCAGACATAGTGAAAATGTATGGTAAGCACTTGTACATGCTATAAAATCTAAATTTTATGATATTTGATTCTTTCTAGAAAAATAAATTCCAATTGTCTCTTCAAATTTATCTTTTTCTGTTTTCTCCTCCTCCTCCTCCTCCTCCTCCTCCTCCTCCTCCTCTTCCTCCTCCTTCTTCTCCTCCTCCTCCTTCCTAATGCTTCTGCATCTTCATGTACTTGATTGTTGCAGGGTCTCTCGGCACAGCTTGGACTCATGGTGATCCTCCTGCTTTCAGCCTCTCCAGTGCTGGGATTACAGGTGTCCACCTCTATGCTCCAACTTTGGCCAGCTCAGCCCACCCTCGGGGAGGGGGCTGGTGTGGCATGTGATGCCACGGATCAAACCACAGTCCCTGTGCTTGCCGGAGCTTGCTTAAGCATGTGCTTTACTCCTTGGAGCTATTGTGCTGGCCCTGAAATTCATCTTTTTATTCTCTTGATTTAATACTTTATTCAATTTATCGACAATAGTTATTTTGAGATCTGTGTATGTGAACCATAATAACAATGTAGACTTGTCTTTGATTTCTTTTTTCTTTATTATAAGAGACTTCTGGGTTAAGCCTCTACCTACATTGTGAGAAAGTCTCCTGAAGGAAGGCCGTCGCTGAAGATTGTGGCTCCTTCAAGACCCTTGAACCTCTGCGCCATGTCACCTTTCCCACCTGCAACTGTGCTAAATGTTGGGGACAGGGACTAAGGTCAATAGGTCAATAGGATGGCGTCACAAGCCATTCTAAATGTAGCTTACTCATTTATTTATCTATTTGTTTTTTTTACTAGTACACATTTGTCGCTCAGGTGGTCACATTTATCACAGGAGGTGAGTGCTGTACAGAACACATTTTAATTTGTTTTCATGTCCCACCCCTTATGTCCTTCCCTGCTGCTTCCCACTCTCAGTCCTACTCCCACCTACAAAAGCTTTTTTCCCCCTTAATTTCTTTTTTCCCTCTCCTTTCCCTCTTCTCTCTCCCTTTATGTGTAGAAAAAGTTCTCCCAATTTCCTATTTTGTATTTGAATTTTTTGATATTCATGAAGAGAACCATGCAGTATTTACGTGTGTGTGTGTGTATGTGTGTGTGTACATGCACGTGTGTGCGTGTGTGTGTGAGTGATTTGTTTCACCTAGCATTATGGCCTCAGCATGCATCCATCTGCCTGTGAGTGCTTCAGGTTTATCTCTTTATGGCAGAGTAGTATTCCATTGTATTTAATTGCAATGTCTTCCTTACTCATTCATATGTTGATGAACTAATAATGTGGTTGCAAAATTTAACTATTAAGAATTGTGCTTTTTGCTAGGTAACCTAGTGTCATGCACTGCTAACTTCACAAAAGGGTCAGTGAAGGACAGTTTTGTTGTGAAGAAAAAGGGGAAGGAAAAAGATGTACATGTGTACACAAGTGAGTCAGGATAGGTATGCGCTGTGTTCTCTTAGTTCACTGAGAGTAAAAGTTGGTACTAACATTGTTTGGACACGATATCAGTCTGCACCTTGTCCTCTGAATAATTACTATGAAGCCAGCGAGGTGCATGGCATTAGTTATTGTAACCATCCTACTAACTTGGTTTGAAACTGTTTCATTGTTATTTTATCTTTTTTCTCATTAAAATGAATGCAAATTATAATAAAAATTGTGCTTTAGGTTTTAATGTTAATATTTAAGACACTCAAAATTTAAAGTTAAGGAAATCAAGAAGAAAACTCTAAAGTCAAACATAAATAATAAATGAATCTCAAAATATATCAACTAGGCAATATAATTTAGAACAAAATTTAGCTAAATTTTGGGCCAAATAATTTTAATGTATATTCTTTTTCTTTTTAAATATTACAAAATAGAGGTACAAAGGAAAAAAAATCTGTTCGAAATGATACAAGGTTTCACTAAACAAAGTAATAGGAATTCAACAATGGCTGTTGTATCACATATTATCTTCAAGTTAGTTGTTCACATTATCAGATGTAAACATGTAAGACATGTTAAAAACAAACAAAAGCCAGTAACAAAGAAGTTATAAAAAATTCAAAAAGGAACAAAAAAAGCAGAGTTAAAAAATACTAAGCATTGACTGCTCCTTTCAAAAGACCAGGACGGCCGGTGAGACAGCTTAGTGGACTAAGCACCTGCTGAGGCAAGCACCGGGATGTGGGGTGTGGGTTGCATCCCTGGTAGGGCTTGCAGAGCTGGCCCCGCTCCCGGGTGCACTCACCTGGCAGTCAAGTCTGGGCATGGTGGCGCATGCCTGGAATTCCTGCACTGGGAAGGCTGAAAACAGGAGGATCACTATGAGCCCAAGCTGTACTGAGACCCTGTACCCAATACGTAAAGGAAGAAGACCAGCAGAGGGGCTGGGGAGATAGCTCAGGGGCACAAGGGCCTGCCTGGCAGGTGCAAGGTCCTGAGTTTGATCCCCAACACTGCAAAAAGAAACACACCACACAGAAATTGACAATATAATTAGCCAAACTATTCTGCATATCTACCCAAATATACCATTTCCCTTTTTCACATTTATCCTTTTCCTCATTCTAGTTCTTCCTTCCCATCTAACAGTTTCTTTTCCTTTCACAGTATCTGTTGTACCTTGTAGACTTTTGCTCCTGTTTCACACTAGCAAGATAACAGTTTGTTTGCACATGTGGATCTGATTTATCTTACCAATACAGTCTCTAGCTACATCCATTTATCTACAAAAGCCCCAAATTTATCTTTTTTATAGCTGAATAATACTCCTGAATAAGACTTCTTAGGGGGATGTATTCCAAGGACAAAATGCCGACAAAAAAATATTAAACTTTTGGAATGTACTTCCTGCTAGTAATGTGATAAAGCACTCAAGTAGATTGCTGGGGCTTTTACTAGAAAAGTATAAACATTTATGTAGAGAATAATATGAACTAACGTGTGTGTATATGACACACACACACACACACACACACACACACAGGCACACATGCCTGCTCCCTAGCTCTTTGCACTAAATTGCCTGCAACACAATGACTCTCCAGTGGCAATGAGCAGACATTGCACTTAGATTCTGGTTTGCACTTTAACCAAAAGGAGCTCGCAGTTTTGAGCAAAAAGTGTGCACAGTCAGGTGGACAGATGTAAAATAAAATGTATTTGTTGTCGTCAAGTATAATCAGCTGAAAAGGTCCGAAAATGGTACCGTTTATCTTATTCACAAAATTTCAGATAACTAGAAATATATGGAATGAAAGTTCTTGAAAAGATTTGTGGAGATGCCATTGGATATTACATGACACACAAAAAAATTCTTATGATATGTTGATTTCAGTATGTTTAAGGAGAATATCAGTAAGATTTTTTAGTCTCCCAGCTAATGTGCAAATTTAATGAATTTTCAACCAAACTTCTGACAGAATTTTGTAAAAATTGTCCAAGGAATTATGAATTTTTTTAAAGAAGAGCAATGAAAGTTCACTTTAAGAAAAATCCAAAGAAGTTCTTCGTTGTGCTACATTTGCCTTTGGTATTGCTACAGAAATAGAAAAGATGATTTACTAGTTAGGAAAGTGAGCTGAGAAGCAGACAAATACTGTATATGTGGAGCTATATATAATATACAAACCATTTATATATGATAAACCAAAATGTGAAAACGTTTAGGTCTTAGAGAATGTCCCTATGATAGCTAAATAAGGTAGTAGTTCTTATACAAGATTTAAAACTAGTATACATAAAGAAAAAGTTGACAAACTAGACTTGATGTATCTACAAAGAAAACATTCAAAATTAAAAAAAAAACTTATACCACCAAGAGGGATGTTTTTATAAAATGAAAAATATAAATTATTTTATTTTTTATTTTTGGTGGTATGAGGGATTGAACTTAGGACCTTGTACTTGCCAGGCAAGCACTTATTCCACTGAGCTATCTCCCTGGTCCAAATAATTTCAAGTGAAGACGAGAACTATAAACAGCATAGTAGGAAAAAAAAAAAAAGATGTTTACCTTAGAGAAAGAAACTTAAAGGTCCAATAACATGAAAAGACTATTTCAATATAAAGTGTATGAGGTGCAATTGAAGAATGCAGTTAACGTTGAAATTGAAAATGATTATAGTAAAAGACACCTTGTCACTAGTCCCCCTCAATGTACTACTTCTTACTTCCAACATACCCATCATTCTCTGCTTCCTGAAGCTGTTCTGGAAGTATTCTTCCATGAGTGTCTGTAGTTGTGTTGTCGGGGCTGCCTCAGTGTCTTCAATTTACCTCTCATGGTGAAGTTAACCTTGGGAAGGACCAGAAGTGCTGTGGTGCAGATCTGAATAAAGTGCATGAGGGCACTCTATATAATGTTTCTACGAGTCTAATTTTCTACTGGATGGAAGTCAGCAGTTCCATAGACCCTGTATTTTTATCACTACTTATAAAGACATTTTGAAAGAGGTCTTCCAGAACTGCTTCAGAAAGGGGCAGGAACGATGGGATGAGTGTGTTGGAAGTGAAGGGGAGGAGTTTGAATAGGGTCCATAGAAATTTATCTTTTGATGTAATTGTAACAATTTTTAAATTTAAGCATGCCGTACTTTTGATCAGCATTTGTATTATGCAACAATAACAAAGATTATTTGTTTACACCAGATTGACAAAGCTCAAAATGTGTCAGTATGAAGATATTCCAAATGAAAATTCTCGTGTGCTACTTAGCAATATGAACAATTGCTGTCATACTGTGGAAACTGGGTATATGTATCCATGTACATACATAAGCATGAAGTCATTATAGACTTAATTTTTAAATTTAAAACTTTGAAAGCATAACTGTTATATAGTGGCATGCTAATAAGCTATTAACAGCCTGAACGAACAATAGACACTATTATAGTGTCGATATATATGTTTTAAAATGACATAAAGAAACTAATGTATATTTTATTGAATTTGGTGTCTGTAAAATTGTAAATATTCAAGAGATATGCTCTGTGAGACAAGCAGGACTTGGGAGTGAGACCAAAGAGACCTTTACTCGTTCTTTAGAGTGAAATGATGAAATAAGGACTCTTGATTCTAGGTGCCTTGGATGTTGTTTTCTGGCTCCTTAAAAAGGACAAGTGGTAGCCTCTGAAATTCCATTTGTAGCTGCTTAATACTTTATCACATGTTTTTTCTTTTGTATTTTAGGGAAGGGTCTACAGGGTGTTCAGGGCCTCACTACTAGATCAGACTTGTAGTGATCTGCCTGTTTATAGCCTCCAAGAGGTGGGATTACAGGCATGAGTCACTGAGCCCAGTTTCAATTGTCATCTCAGCATGCCCCAGGTGTGGGGCTAGCATGGCAGGCCAGGGGATCAAACTCCTGGCCCCTGCACCTGATTGCAGGCACTTTAATCAGATGAGCGATTTGCCTGACCAGTACTTTATGACACTTGTGGTACAGTGACAGCTAAGGTGAGCACACTATTGATAGACTTCCTGATACCAGACTATGGTACTAAAAACTCTGCCCCTTGGTCTGCTCACTATGGTTAACATGCAAAGATAGCAAATCTATGGCCATCATCTGTCTAAAGTCCCCGGCAAAACCCTGCTCTTATGGTGTGACACTGCCCAAGGATGCTAGGCTCACCAGTTTTGAAGCACTGAGTGATTGAAAGTGAAGCACCCCTAGTTCTATTCCCTGAGCCTCGGATGTTACAAAGCCTATTAAGCATGTTCTGACTTATGTGTAGCATAGTCATAAGTGACCTCTTACATCTTCTCCTCCCTCAATTAAGTTCCCTTCTCTTCAGCCTTCCTTACATCCAGCTCTAGATGAAGACTCCCTAGAAGAGGAGGAGACTAACTTGAGGCAGTTCCTGGTGTTTAGCTGAACATGGAAATGTGCCAAGAAAGAGACACAAAAAGAACCTCGCAATTTGCAAGTTCCTGCCTTTGCGACTCTTACGAGGTAGCTGGGAAAAAGGAAAATACTTACATAGGCTTGCTGTCCCTTCCTATGGGATTACTGAAGTTCTCACTACTTCTGAGTAGCTGGTAACAAGCACCATGATAGTTAGATGCTTCCAGGAACATCTGCTCCACTTATTGCTACTGGGTACTTGGCCTGGTGATCTGCTGGGGGACCACGTGACCAGCTCCCACGAGGCTCCACTGCCACTTGGGGTGGGGAGTAGAGGGTGATTTACACTGCTTTATTGCTGCAGAGCGAGGCTAAGATCTTGGCTCGATCTGGGCCTCTGTGACACTCAGGAAGGGAGACTGGATATAGACTGTGTTATGTTGAATTGCGTCATTCAGGTTTATTGCTGCCAAGTTAAATCACTAAGATCCCACTGGGCCTCGCTAACACAGGATGTGAAGGAAAGTGGAGTAAGAGGTTTTCAGCCTTGACTTGCATTGTCTTGGCTACTTGTTGGTGGGGGCGGGGAGACCTCAGCAGGCTGTACTGGGAAGGCACGGTGGCAAGGCCAGCAGTAACCAGCTTTACCTTGTACCCCAGGTTAAAGCCTTGTTTCTAGAGGGATGATGGAGGCTCAGCTTACCATGGACCCAGGCGAGCAGGGAACTGGACCACCAGCTGCTTTTTCTAGGCAAAGAAAGCAAAGTCAACTCTCCATTTGACCCTTCTCAAGCCACTGGCAGAGGCTATATAGTTTTCCTGTTGGTATTTGGACAGAGTGGTGTTGACATTGCCAAAAAAAGGTCTTCTGGGTTTAAGGTATCCTTTTCCTTGCTCTTTGGCAGAGGGAGCGAGCTTTTCTAGGCGTTCCTTTCTGTCTGTGCCTATTTGCAATTCTGGGGCTTCTACAGCTCTTCATGTGGAATATATGGGGTGATCCAGAAACTCAGGGTTCTCCAACATGGTGCTCCTGAGGCCCCCAAGGCCCTTCTCTTTTCCTGTTCAGGAGCGTCATGTGCTCCTCTGAAGGTTTCTCTCCAGGGATTGCGCGCTGTGAGTAGCAATTCCACTTGGCAGCTGCACAAGTCTTGGCTTCATCGGGTAAAAGCCCGTTTTGTTTGGTTCTTCTGATATGCATCAGGCGAAGCATCCCCAGTGGCGCAGTTGTGACACCAAGCAGTAGCTACGAGGAAAGTCGTGTGGGCTGGGAATGTGGTAGAGTGTCTGTCGTTCAAGTGTAGGTGCTCCGCTGATACTCCGTGATTGAAAATTAAATCGCTGGGCGTGTCAGCAATAAAGGAAGAATAACAACTGTGGGGGGGCGTGACTCCTCACTCCTCCCTCTAGATGGGGTAGATTTTGTGTTTTGATCCTAGGCCTCTCTAGTATTGCCTTCTGTGTCTCGTGTGCTTTATGCGCATATGTGTGCGTGGGCTATATGCATATGCATATGTGCACTCCTTTTTTCCTTGTTTAAGATCAGATTTCCTGGCAACACATGGATATGAGCAGCACTCTTTCATGTCGGGATACCATGACAACCTCCTTTGAAGTCTCAATCACGGCTACTAACTTTGCTGCCAAACTATTACTGATTTGTTGCTAAGACAAGAGATTATATCCTCCAGTTAGTCACTATACATGGCCTTTAGCAAAACAGCTTTGTTGCCAGAGGACGTGTTACTAGGGCTACAATGACAGTATCTGTCACAAAGGGCCAGATCCCATTGCTCGCGTTTGCTGACAAGATTCAAAATGGCCACGTCCCTCCTTTCTTCTTGTTTCACATTTGAATAAGCAAGAGGGCACGCTTGCTCCTTGGTCACCTATGGGAGTCTGCTTTGTGGCCTCAACCCTAACCTACGGATAGTCAAACTCAGTCACCCTTTCTTAGGCTCATAAGCCATATGAAAACCTCCTTGGTCCTATTTTCCCCAGAAAGCTTCATTATGTGAAAATACATATTTACATTTATATTTATAGTTGCACCTCCTCGGCACATACAGGTACAGCTATACCAGTCTTAACAGTTGAGCCAAAATTCAAATAGGAATCCATCTTCTGTCACTTAACTACAACAACATTCTACATTTTTTTCAGTACAGATTTTCTCATTGATTCTTATCAGAACATCTTTGCACTGGACAGGGAAGCAGCAGAGGTGCAAAGGCTCTGTGCTTTGACATATGGAGTTGCTGGATGCCTGGTAGGGCAGAAGCGGTACTTCATTGTTCATTGTGAATCTTCAACTTTTAACTCAGTGCCTAGCACCTGACAGATACCCAGAAGACACAGTTGAATCAGTGCACGAGTTCTAGCTCTGTTATAAACTTCTGGAAAGCTTGGCAGTCCAGGGAAGAGGAAAAGGACCTCTGAGTAGAGTCTGGGTGTTGATGCCCCCAGAGTAGAGCTGAAGGGAGGGCCGATAAGCATACATGAGACAGAGATTCACAGCTTGCCTTTTTTGTGATCGGCATCATGAATTGCACGGCTGAGCAGAGGAACTTCTGAGATTGTGTTAGAGTTAAACATGGTGGAGAAACGTCAAGAATGAGTCAGACAGGTCTAAGATGACAGCCCTAGTAAGAAAAAAGGACTCATTGTTACAGGAATGTGCATTTCTATGTGATGCTAAATGACTGTGCCAGGGGATTGAGTAAGTTAAAGCATAGGGCCACGTCATGAATTGACAGTGGCCCGAAAAACTCCAACTGGCAATCTCAGCTTTGCGGTTTTTGTTTGGTTCCACTTCAGATTTAGGGCCACTTCCTAATTCTTTAAAAAAAAAAAAAATTATGTTCTTAAGTTGTCCTAGGAATAGGCAGGCATGAAGTACGATCTTTGCTCTGTAGGTGCTTATAGGTTAGTAGGAGAGACAGATGAACAGATAATTCCAGTGCGACTAAGTGCTACCAGAACAGTGTGAATAAAGATTATTGATGCCTGCTAACAACTCATACGGGAGTCTCAACAAATGCTTAAAGGATGAATACAGTTCCCCAGGATCATCCTTTGTGTTTGCGCACATCTCAGCACCCTTCCTAGACTTCTTTTCCCTACTCGTCTCTGTGTTCAAGTAGGATCATAAGATTGAGCTCTGACCAGTTAAAGATGAGCAGGAACCAAAGAACTCTTAAGGCTTTAGACTGGGGGCTTGACAACCACGGGTAGGAGGCCAAATCTGGCCTGATCCTCTCTTGTGGATCAACACGGGGTGACCTCTCCATGACCTAGCTGGTTGATTAGTGACATTAACTCCATCTCTAGGCTTAGAGCTACTTTTCTGTATTTATGGTCCCAGAGATGAAGATGGAGGACGTCTTGGGGTGGTAGGGATTGTCCTGCCTTGCACAGGTAGGAAAGGACTGTTATTCGTAAACACTGGGCCATACCTCTGTGGGCTCTGCAGAACTGCCACAGCAAAAAAGAAACTGCTAGCCTAACTTTGCTAGTGATGAGACACTTAAAATTCTACTTCATGATTTCCTGCTTGCTTCTTAGGATATTGTTTATCCTCCTAGTGAAAGGGAAGTCAAACATTTCATTTCTTTAGATTCGTTCTCTTTTGACTTGTCATTTAGAACAAGACCTTTGAAGAGAACATAACATTCAAAAAGTGATAGATTCAGATTGTGGTAGTAACAATCAGTAGGCTTGAATAGAAACACTTTTGCATTTAGAAGAAGTAAAAGTTTATCACGTAGTGTTCATGCAGTATGAGGGAGAGCAATGTGATCACTGAAGAGTAGAAAAGCTAAACAGGATAGTGCATTTCCATATTAGGAGAAGAATAATGCTATTCTTTCTTTAAATAGTTGCTGAAAAGAATAGTTTCATTCTTTCAGTAGACTAAGATAAGTTTTGAGGAAGCCTCCAGATTTTTTTGTAGTTATCTTCTGAAATGCTTTACGGAGCTGAGGAAACTTACGCTACATTGGATTACTTAGCTGTGACTTAGATTGCTCTCTGGCTAGGAGAGACTTCAATAATTAAATAGATAATAGCTCTAACATGGGCCTACGCTTCATGTCTATTTCTGGCTTTCACTTAGTGGCATTAGAGAGATTAGCTGGCAGCCATAGCATTTGTTCAATAGATACTATGTTGAGAAAAAACATTTTCTTCTCTGTTTAGTAAGATGTTTAAAGGCATTTCTTTGAAAATCACACTTCTTTTATAATCACTTGGGTGATGGAGTGACTCTAGCATAAATTCATTGTTGCTTTGCCTATACAATTCATCTACATTGTTCTGGCCCATCCTCTGCTGCCTTAGCTTAGGTTAATCTTTAACGTAGTCCTCACTTTTCTGTTCTGGCAGGACATCAGTTTCTGAAACAAGTGAAGCAGATATGGTCAAAGCCTGAAAGGCAGCTCAGACCTTCTAGTTCGCATGAGGGTGAAGCTGCGGCGTGCACCTCAGGATCCAAAACAGGCACAGAGGCCTTCTCCAGTCCTGCTCTGCTCTGGCTCCAGATCGCAAGCACCCCCTGCACGTACTGATTGCAAATGCAACTGTCTAGGTTACGTAGAAAATGAACGTAATAAGTTTTTATTTCCCTTGGTGATACACCAGCAGCTACATTCAGCTTCTAATAGCCTGCAATTCAGTAATAATAGCTTGGTTCAGTTTAGTTTATTGAAGACATAAAAATACTTGGCAGCCAGAGGCTGGAACGCACGTTTCAAGAGAACAAAATTCCAGCGGGGACCACAGGACCTGGCCGCAGAGCGGGGGCGCACTCAGCACTTAGCAACTATGATGTATTCATTTGGTAGGAAGCAGCAGCCCGCCGACATGATTCACGTAATTACCGAGGGGGGATTCAGTCTCTGGCTACGCAGAGGTGCCTTAGATGGTGTGCACACATTTCACCTTCTCAATAATGTTTCTTTTGGCAGAAAGTATTTCAGGCTCTCACTTTTCTCAGGAGGAAATCCTTCATTTTTATCCCTTAGAAAAAAGAGAGAAAGAAACAGAAAAGCAGCGAGCTCCTGTACTCCCTAAGCAGCCCAGAGCTTAGGCACCTCAGAGGCGTGCTGCGGAGGTGGAGTTTCCGAGTTCCCCTCTAATATTGTAAAACAAGGAGAGCCGTTTAGGGCCAACTTTTGTCAACAATGTATTTTTTTCTTGAAAACTTCAAGTCGGATAATATTCATTAGACACGAGATTCAACATTAGCTATTGGGAAGCACAGATAAAGTTGGTAAGGAAATTCACCATGTTTTTATTTATCTTCCACGCTGGCAGAGTAAAACAGCTCAGGATTTAGTCTGCGAAGGACCAGATGTCATGTGCTGTTCCCCAGTGAACTGTGCCACAGGCTCAAACACAGGGGCATTAGAAGTCGGCTGGCTTCTCTGAGCTTTAATTTCTCCATTTACCAAATAGATGACAGTGATAACATCTGCCTCCTATGTTACATGACACATCTGTGGTAAAGACTTGATGGAATAATGCATGCAAAAGTGACAGCCTTTGTTATTGTATAAAAGTATGCCAGTAGCCACCAGCAAAAGTGTGAGGTTCCTCGCTTTGGCAAGAGAAGTGGGTGGAAACAAAGAAATCTTTTATTGCCAGATGTTGGAGGCTGGCCAGAAGAGAAGCTGGAGGCCCTCACGGTAGAGACAGAGGTTGGTTCTCTTATCTGATTGGGCTAGGTGTGGAGTTTACAATTGCAGTACAGTGACACATCAGGCGCTGTTTGAGGGAGGGTTGGCACCGTGAAAAAATTTAAAAAAGGAAGTTCCAGGTTAGCCCGGAGAGAGGGAGCAGAAGACAGCATAGGAGAAGCTTCTCCTTGTTGGTTCTGGGGCCCGGCCTGGGCTGGATCCCAGCCTTGATGACCCCGCAGACCCATCAGAAAGATGGATTTTGAGTTGTTCCTCCATTGTGAATGGTAGAAGTTGCACAGTTACATGTAGGTGTTTGGCCAGCTTATGGTGCAGGTGGTAATTAGTGACGGAGCGGGGATTAGAGTAGTTCATCACTAATATATGTACAGGAAACACGGAGGGAGTGGCGCAAACACCTTGATTTAAAACATAGATCTTTTATTTAAGATATGGAAAAATATACAGAAATTCTTTAAACCTCAGCAATCTCATCTATAAGATACATGGATAAAACACACTGACAAGGGCTGGCGAGATAGCTCAGTGGACTAAGAGCCTGCTTTGGCAAGCTCAGGAACCAAGGTTTGATCTCCGGTCCCACATGCCGTGCCAGCCACACCCCTGGGGCGCCCTGAGCTGTGACAGAATCCGGGCGCGGCGGTGTGTGACTGTGATCCCAGCCGTGGGGAGGCTGAATTCAGGAGGATCACGATGAGTCCAAGCTGCATAGTGAGACCATGTAGCAAATACATAAAAGAAAAAACAAAAACAGGGCTGGGAAGATAGTTCAGTAGAATAAACGCTTGCCTGGCAAGCACAAGCAAGGACCTCAGTTCAATCCCTGGTTCCCGGGGGTGGGGGTGGGGCGGGAGCAAGCAAACAAACAACAGGTGGCAGAAATGCCTTCAACCAAGAGAAAGATGGATTTTGAGTTGTTCCTCAAACGGAAAGGCTTTGGAGGCTAAACACTTACAAATGAAAATTATTATCATTACTCATATTTGAACGTTATAAACCTCAGCATTAATAAATGAAGTAATATGAAATATAATTATTTCTTGATAAAAGTTTACTGCTGTACTGCTAAAGCAAACATCTTTTCTGTCTATTTTGCATGGGAAATGTCTTGTAATGGCACTAAATGAAATCTTCAGTGCCTTTATAAAACTTTATTTAGTCTGTACCATGACTATTTCACACAGTGACCTTTTCTCTTGAAAATATGTCTTCCTCTGAAGAAAGACTTTTAGCATTCACAAACTGATGACTGAGTTCCCCTTTTGAAGAAAGCTGAGACAAAGCATTTTACACAACACAGGTGTTTAAGAAATGACACATATAAAAATCCATAATTTCAAAATAAATTGGAGTGGGGTGTGGTGGTGTAATGATTTCACATAATTTTTTATTACTTCTTACTAGCTTTAAAAAGTTTGCTAATGCTTATAATACTTTAAAATAAGTATGTTGAAATAGTATGTAACTAAAGGGGTGTAAGAATAAATTGGGGAGAGGTAGAGGTTTTTTGTTCTTGTAAGATTAAGAGCTTTTATATGATATGAAATAATTAAAACATAAGCATGTAGATTTTATAAATCTACATAAGTTGAAATATTGAACATTAAAATAAGATTTTTTGTATAAAATATACATAATATAAACATTTATCATTTAACTATGTTTAATGTACACTTCCATGATATTAAATATATTTATATTATTATATAATGATCACTGTTCTCTAGCTCTAGAATTTTTTCATCATCTCAAACTAAAACTGTATATCTCAAAAAATTTCAAAAAGATTTTAACTAACAAGTACTCAGACAAAGGTCTTCTATCTAGAATCTACAAAGAACTAAAAACCATTAGGGTCCCAAAATTCAAAGACCCAATCCAGAAATGGGCATCAGAGATGAACACTCCTCAGAGAAAGAAATACAGCAAGCCTACAAATACATGAAGAAATGCTCCACATCGCTAGCTATTCGTGAAATGAAAATCAAAACAACACTTAGATACCATCTGTATATCTATTAGGAAAATATATTTTGAATAATAGTGTCACCTCTATTTTCTATTACCATAAAATTTAACCTTGGTATCCAGGTATTTACCTTGGTATTCAATTTACCTTTGGTAATGGATGCTTAAATATATATGTATATTATATAAATATATTATGGTTATTAAAATAGCAATATACTTCTAGAAGCAGTTTGAATAAGAGGCCTTTACAAACATGCTTGCATCTATTTGCAGTGTTAGCAACTGGCATGCATGTCCTCGCCCTAGCATGCACGTGTCAGGCGCCTCGTGTTAATCAGCTTTCCATCACTAAGAGAGACCACCTGGAATAATTGACTTGTAAGAAGAACAGGTTTATTCTGGATCATTGTTTCCAAGGTTTCGGTCCATAACTTTTAGCCTTGGTGCTTTCTGTCTTGTAATGAGTCAGAGTATCCAGGGACGGTGACTCAGGAGCTGCTTACCACATGGCAGGCGGGAGGCCAACGGCAAAAGGGGAGCTGCTGAGACCTTGGTAGACCCTCAGAGAAGCCCCTGAGGACTAAGCTTCCCTCCATGAGGCCCGGGCTCTCAATGGCTCTATCACAGGGCTCTATCACATGAACGGTTAGGCCAGAGCACACCCGTGATTGCTGTCAGCTCATCTAGGCTTTGGTTCTTGACCATTTGCCATGAGAAACTTATCAAAAGAACTCTTGTTTCTTCATTAAGAAATATTTTTGTGAAAAATTTTAAATACTTCACTATATTCCTTTATGTAAATTTTTATTGTAATGAATAATGTGAGAGAATTTTATCCAGACGTGGTGTATCCACATTCTCAGGGGAAAAAAAATCTAATAAATAACTATAATACTTAAAATATGTGAAAAATAACTTGAGCTTTTTAGTACTGTTATTTTTTCTTACACTGGTCAACAATTACATATTCATGCAATCTCTGAAGAGACTAACAGAGGTATAATGAATGTTCACCAGAAGTTTAGAAAATATATTCTTTAATATGGTAATTCTAGCTATAAGACTGTACCCTATATTTATACACACATAAATTCACTAGGGCATATAGATGCATAATTTATAAAGAATGTTTAAATTATTATTTTTTTTTTTACCAACAAAGATGGGCAAAAAGTACAAAAAGACTGACGAATTTATATAAATGGTCTAACAACCCTAGAGAGGATGTTCAACAACATTAGTTATCAGAGAAGTACAAAATAAGTGAGATGAAACACCTGCTTACTGTGAATAATTACAGAGTAGACAGTGTTAAATGTTCTTGAGCGTTTGGGGGCATCCTGAACTCTTACATACTGCTGGTAGGAGTAGGATATATGATTAACTTGGAAAATGATTTGAGAATGTCTTAGAGTTCAATGAACACTGAATGGAATTGTCTTAGTTTTCTCTCATTACAGACACAAAATAGCCCGATGCCCAAGATTAAGGAAGAAAAGACTTATTTAGCTCAGTTTGTGGAGGTTTCAGTTCATACATGGCTGGCTCCCAGGAAGGGAGACGTAGTGCAGGGGCAGCAGTTCAACACCACAGGAGACAGAAAATGTAGCAAGAGCGAAAGGAGCTTGCAAGTCTCGTTTCCTCCCTTGCACCATCTTCCTGCCTTCCTCTGGCACAGGATGAGGATGTTTACAAAGTGAGGATCCTCCTCAGAGGAAAGGGATAAATGAAGTATAGTGCATCTAGGGAGAGTCACCTGGGGAGAAAACATTCTCTCAGGCTTTCACAGAAAGCCTGGTCAAGCAATGGCCGTGACTTGCCCCGAAGGCTGACACTGACAACAGTTCTACAAAGCACTGTACATGGCTCCAAAGTTAATCCTGAGAGCATTTGACCTTGGAAGATACAAAAGATGAATGTTTATTATACAGGTCCTGCTTTAACTTGCTCTTGATCACCTAGTGGAAAAGCTTAATTATGAGGCATAAAACACAGAGCTACATTAGTACCATGAGCTGTAAGAGGCTTAAGTCAACAGCCTCCAACACTGCCAGTTTCACCAGTAACCCAATGCCATTACGGACCATTGGACTATGTATACAACTGCTTCCTCTCAGTTCAAAGAGAAGAAATTTTATCTTTTGTTTTTTTTTTAATTTTTATTTATTTATTTATTTATTGTTTCAGAACCTTTGTTTGTTTATTCACTCATTTTCATGGCCGGTTCAGCCCGCCCCAAGGGCAGGGCTGGCGCAGCATGTGGTGCCGGGGATCAAACCGCGGTCCCTGAAGCCGCCCAAGCTTCCCCAAGCAGGCGCTTTAGACCACTGAGCCATCCCACCGGGCCCTGTTTTTTCTTTCTTTACCAATATCTATTAGAAAATTTATCATGTCCACACCCTGAGCTCTGGACAACTATTATGAGGACAACAATATCTTGTAGGTTCCAAAGAGGGCATTATTTCTGTAGCAGCCTAGCTCCAGATGCGTTACCAGTGTAAAACTATGAAGAAACATCAGGGAAAACAAAGTTAAATAATGGTCTGCAAAATAACAGGCCTGTGATCTTTTAGGATGACTTGGTCCTAAAAATCAAGGAATGACAGCAAATGACAGACACTTGTTTGATGGGCCATACAGAGACATCACAAAAAATGTAAGTCATGGTTCTGAACTCTGTCCTTTTGTGATAGAGGACAGGACTAGGAGGATGGACATTAGTTATGGGCCAGTGTTAACTTTCTGATTGTTGGCAGTTGCTCTGTGGCTGGAAAACCCATAGTTCTTGGTTATTGGAAGTCAACTCTCTGTGGGCTGATTCAGCAAGTAGGGTGGCAACTTCAGTTGGGCGAAGAAAGAGAGGTTCTTCATATGGTCGTGGGAACTTTTCTATAAATTTGGAGATAGAATGAAAGAATCCCTTGACATTCTTTCCTTTTGAACGCTATGAATGAGAAAAACAATTAAAAATGCCCTTTATATGATTTTTATTTTTATTTTTTAATGACCAGCTCAGCCTGCCCTGAGGGTGGGGCTGGTGCAGTATGTGGTGCTGGGGATTGAACTACAATGCCTACGGTTGCCTAAGCTTTCCTAAACAGGCACTTCAGACCACTGAACCATCTGAGCAGCCTTTTTTGTTTTGTTTTGTTTTTATCTGTGATTTCTTTAAGTTAGTTACCCTCACAGAAAAGTAAATACCTTTCCTTCCTTCCTCCCTCACCAAAAACCTGCATTTTTGCCTTTATTTATTTTTACTTTATTGTCCTAATAGATTCACTGACTCTTTTCTGATTTTTTTCTATTTGCCAGAATTATACACTGCAATAATTTCGATTATACATGTACATTAACCAATGTTTTGTGTCAAAGACCTGAAAAATTACAGAAGACTTCTAAGTTTTGAAAGAAATTTGATACAGTATCACATACCACATGCTGCGCAGGACCTGAGACTGGGCATGGTGACATATGCCTATAATCCCAGCACTGGGGAGGCTGAGACAGGAGGATCACTACAAGTCTGAGCTGCATAGTGAGATCTTGTATCCAATAAATAAATAAAAAAGAAAGAAAGAAATTATATTACTAACTTCTAGTCAGTAACGGAATATAATTAACAGTTGAGTTTTACAGTGTTTGTTAGGCAAAAATTCAGAGTTATAAGGCAGTATGTGCTATGTTTCCTTGGGTTAACACCTAAATATCCAAGCATTTATGTATTCGAATTTTGGCTAAGAAAAAAAAAGAGGCCAAATAGATACAAAGACTGTAAGCATCGATGTAGGAGTATACAATTGTTTTTAAGTTTTCCAGTATGAATGCCATAATTTATAGTTACTAATTATTGTTTCTAGTCACAATATGCTTTAAAATGTATTTTCATCTTATATAAATATTTGTGAACTAATAAACACTTACATGAACTAATAACTAAGGAACTTCAGCACTTGGAAAAGATCAAGCTGACACTACTTCATCTGAGTAAGTATGAACCACACTAGAATGTTAGAAAGATTACGGTGTGTTATAGTTAGCACGCAGAAATCACAACTGGACATTTCAGTTTCGTAGTAGACTTAGCACATAATGAACTCTCAATAAATACTGGTTCTATTTTATCATTGGTAATGATCCTCAAACCCAGGATGTCAGAAACAAGACTTCAGAAAGAATTTGAGGGGCTGGTGAGGGGCTGGCTCAGTGGACTAAAGCGCCTGCTTAGGAAAGCTTAGGCAACCGCAGGAACTGCAATTTGATCACTGGCACCACATGCTGCCCCACCCCCACCCCCAGATTGGGCCAAGCCAGCCTAACATACAAAAAAAAAAAAAAAAAAAAGAATTTGAGTAAGCACGTATAATTACTACTATAAAGCACGTATTCATGCGCTTGCAAGCAGTGTTTCAGTAATATCTAACTGTTAGGATGATTTGGGTCCTTAGCTAATTGTGCAGATGGTATCACCTCTAGCCCACTGGCAACTGCTGCTCTTGGTTTTGCTTTTGCAGAATGCCACAGAGTTAGATTTATGCCAAAGAGACACGTGGCATTTTTCAGATTGGCTTCTTTGACTTCGTGACCTGCTTTTAATATGCCTCTACTCCTTTTTATAACTTTAAAGCTCACATTTTTAATTGATGAATAATATTTAACTGTATAGGGCTGCTGTAGTTTATTTATTTGTTGAAAACACTTTGGATGCTTTAAATATTGATTTATAGAAGAAACATCTTTCACTGTTTGTAGGTTTTTTCAGGAAATACGTCTTTAACACATTTAGGTAAATGCCTGGAAGCAACATGGCTGGATTGTATGGTAAGGTACATGGAGCTTTATCAAAAATGCCAAGCTTCTCCAAAAGCATTAATGTTAATTAAAGCATTAATGTAATGTTAAGGTTAAGTGTTGCATTGGATGTAGCATTGTGCACCCATGCCAACAATAAATGAATTGTTTTTGTTCCATTTCTAAGCCAGCATTTGATATTAACAGTTTTATAGCTTTGAGTCATTTCAATGGGTGTATCGTGGTTTCTCATGTAGTTCTGCTTAGCTTTTCCTTAATGACTGAGGGTGAGCATTTTGCCATCTGCATAATTTCTGTACACGGCTGTTTGGTGAGGTGGCTGTTCCAGTATGCAGCCATGTTTAAAGAGGAGTATTTTGCTTTCAGCTCTTTGTAGCAATGGTGACTTCTGTACCAGGGTTGTATCTTGGAAAGATCCTTCTTCCAAGCTATTCTTAACTTTCCTCTTACCAGCATTTTGGCAGAGTAGATTTATCATTTGAATGAAGTCCAGCATCCTACTAATTCATTCATAGATCATGGTTTCGGTGCTTCATCAGAAAAGTCACTGGAAAACCAAGGCCCTCTAGATGTTCCTCTGTGCCATCTTAATGGGCTTACAATTTGTATTTAGGATTACTGTCCACTTAACGTTAATGTTTGTGAGAGGCATGTGGACTGTCTAGACTTACAAAGTGTCAGGTCTCTCCAATACAACTTATTGTAAAACTGTCCCATCTTTGTTAATTTGTTGTTATTCCCCTGTCAACTGTCAGTTGATGCTAGTTATGTGGGTTTATTTCTGGGCTCTTCATTGTGTTCCATTGACCCATTTTCATCAGTACCACGTTGTTGTGGTTCTTAAACTTTCTAGTGAACCTTGAAATTAAGCGGTGCTAGTTCTTAGACTTTCTTCTTCAGTTTTATGTTGGATCTTTGGGGTCCTTTTGCTGCCTACAAAAATGAATGAGTTGATTTGCTTATATCTCCCAGGTAACTTGATTTTCATTGGAATTTCACTGGAAAGGGGAATTGAGAAGAACTGACATCGTAATAATAGTATTTCAATTCATGAACACGGAATATTTCTCCATTCACTTAGATGTTCTTTGGTATCTTTCATCAAAGTTTTGATGAAACTTTAATTTTCCTGTATCGAACTTGTCACATTTCATTAAGTTTGTATCAGTCTTCTTCATACTAACACATATGATACTGTCTGTTTAATTTCCAATTTCAATCATTCCTACTGATGTATAGGAGAGCAATTGATTTTAATATGAAATTTACATCCCACAGTCTTCCTATAGTGACATATTAGAGGAATTTTTCAATAGACTCTTTGGGCTTTTTTTAAAAAAACCTTTTATTTATTTACTTATTTATTTGATACAGGGTCTCAGTATGCAGCTCAGACTCATAGTGATTTTCCTGTCTCAGCCTTCTCAGTGCTGGAATTATAGGCATGCACTACCATGCCTAGTTTCAGTGGCCATGATGGCATGCCCAGGGTTCCAGGGCTGGCATAGCATGCAGTCCTGGGAATTGAACCTGAGTCCTTGTGCTTCCCAGGCAGGTGCTTAGACCACTGAGCTATTCTTCCAATCCATTTTTTTTTTGTGTGTGTAGATAACAGTGTTGTCTGCAAAATAAGTCAGTCTCACTTCTTTTTTCTCAATCTGTATAGCTTTTATGTCTCTATTAGTGCATTCCTAGGACTTCCAGAAAGATGTCGACTAGGGCCGGTGGAGGGCACATACTAGCCCCACTCCCAACCTTGGAGGAAAGCTTCTATTTTCTCATCATTACACACTGATGTTAGCTCCAGGGTTTTTTTTTTAAAGAAATCAAGAAAGTATTCCTTTGTCTAGTTTGCTAAGGTTTTTTCAAACCTATGAATGAATACTTGATTTGCTTAAATAATTTTTTTACATCTATCTATACGATTGTATAAATCTTTTGGTGTTTATATGATTGATGTGAGCGATTGCATTAATTGATTTTCAAACAGTGAACCACCCTGGAATCAGATGCACCTTGCTGTGGTGTGTTTGCTTTGTGTGTAATGCTTTCCTTGCTTTGATTCAATCTACTCACATTTGTAGATAGTTTTTCACATCTGTGCTCATAAGAGAAGTTGAGCTACAGTTCATTTGTTTTTGTGATGCATTTATTTGATTTTGATGTTATGGTAATTTGACCTTACAGTAACTTAGGAAGCACTTATTCTGGTTCTTTTTTTAGAAGATTATAGAGAATTGGTATAATTTCTTCCTTGAATTAGAATTCGTCACTAACTCCTCTGTGCCTGGTGTTTTCTTTTTTGGAAATATATTAGATTTAGATTCTTTTCTTTAATAGATATGCACATCCTCTAATCATGTATTGTTGTATGAATATTGTTAGATTGCATCTTTCAGTGAGTTTTGTGTAAGTTATCTAATTTGTGGATAAGAGTTGTTTATATTATTACTTTATTCTCCATTTTGTATTTATGCGGCCACTGGTGATATTTCCTCTTTCATATTTGACCTTAATAATTTGTGCCTTCTCTTACTATTGTTGGTTAGACTATTTAGAGGCTTGTAGTTTTATTAAACATTTTAATAAGTAGATTTTTTTATGGAGCTTTGTTTTCAGTCTCGGCTTCTCTCAGTTTTACACTTCTTTAGATCTACGTTCTTTTTAAATTCTAAATTTGCTCAGGTAAAAACTTGCTGACTTTGATACTTTCTTCTTTGCTAATAAATGTATTTAATATTATAAATTTCCCTCTACACTACTTCTGCTGTGTGCCACAGCTTTAGGGTTTCAGTTTCATGTTTGTTCAGTTCAAATTGCTTTGAATTTTCCCCTGACCTGATGTTATTTAGAAGTACCATACTGAATGTCACTCATTGTGAGGGTCTCCCTCATCTTACTGTTCAGGATTTTTAATTCAGTCTTATGTTCTGAGAGCATAGTTTGCACTATTTGAAATGCTTTAGGTTGTGTTTTCTGGCCTACGGTGTAGCTTAACTTGGTGAGTGCCCATAGTGTGCTTAGAATGCTGCTGATTTTATTAGAGGAAAAATAGGCTACAGATGACAAAAGATCCAACTATTCGATGATGCTGTTCAGTCCCACTAACTTTTGCTTACTAAGTTTATTAGTATAGTTTATACATGTATAATGACCACATTCATCATAGGGAATTTGTACCTGTGCATGGTATGTTTTGATTCCTCTCTTCCCAATCCCTTATCCTCTCTTCAACCCTTTTTCTCCTCCATACTTAACAAAGCTTTGTTTCCATTTTATCTTTGTATAAAAATCTTCTTTCCTTTTGTCTTTCTTCCTTTCCCCTTTTTCTGCCCTAGCTCCTTTCATTTTGAAAAATTCTTCCTATTGGACAATATCTATCATATATTTGGTTCATTATTAACTCTTCCAGTTTCTCCTACCAGGGCCAAAATGTGACGGCTACACGCGTGAGTCTGATTTATTTCACCTATGAGTTTTGTCTTACATTGCATCCATTAGCTATAAAAGTCTCAAGTTTATCCTTCTTTACAGCTAAGTAATAATGCATTGTACGAAAAAACTACATCTTTTTACTTTTTCTCCATTCCTTGGTTAGTAGGCATTTGGGTTGTTTCCAAGATTTATTTATTGCAAATTGCGCTGCTATAAACACGAGTGCACATATATTGCTGTGGTATGATGTTTTTAATTCTTCCAGGAAGATATCTGAATCAAATGGCATCTCACATTTTAAACAATCTCCATTTGATTTCCATAGTGGTTGCACCAATCTATATTCCCACCAACACTGCAGAAGTGTTCCTTTTACCCACAATGCCTCCAACATTTGTTATTGATTGATTTCTTAATCATAGCCATTCTTTCTGGGCAGAGATGGAGTCTCGATATTGTTTTAATTTGCATCTCTCAAACGACCGGTGATGTTGAACATTTTTTCCATATATTTGTTTGCCACCTCTATTTAATCTGGGAAATGTCTTTTCATTTCAGCCCCATTTTTAGATGGCCCTTTAAATTTTGGGTCTGATGTTGTGTTCTTTAAATACAAAATCAAGATATTAGTTCTTTGAGGAACAGCTGGAAATTTTTCCCCACATTGTGGATTGTCTCTTCACTGTGGTTTCTTTTGCTGTGCAAAGATTTTTTAATGAGTCCAAGATGTTGATTCTTTGTGATGTTTCTTGGGTAATCAGGGCTTCATTCATACTCTTTGCCTACACTAACCTTTGCAAGAGTTCTACCAATTCTATTTTTCAGCAGATTTAGTGATTCTGTTTTAATACTTTGATCTTTGATTCATTTTGGTTTTACTCTAGTGCATGGGGAGAAACATGGGTATACTTTTAGTATTAGGAATATGTAAAGCCAGTAATTATTAAAGAGGCTATCTTTTTTCCAATGCACGTTCTTGGTTCCTTTGTTGTATACAACACAGCTTAATGTGTTTGGAATTGTTTCTTTACCCTCTAATCTGTTCCATTGACTCTAAAACCTGTTCCCCCCACCCCACCCCTTCAGTAGGTACCATGCTGTTTTTATCATGGCAGCTTTATAGTATAATTTTACATCAGGGATTGTGAAGTCTCACTGTTTGCCTTTATTGCCTAGGATTATTTCTGCTATTCGACGTCTCTTCTGGTTATATAAAAATACCTCAGTGACAATTTTGGAATTATGGCTATTTTCACTATATTAGTTCTTTCTACTCAAGAACATGAAATATCTTTCCATTTTCAAATATCGTTTTTCTGAATACTGTAAATTTCAATGTATGCAATTTTTACTTCCTTTGTTGAGTTTATTCCCATTTTTTCAATGGTGTTGTGGAAGTGTTGTTTCTTTAATTTCTCTCAGAGTGTTTGTTGTTAGTGTGTAGGAATGCTATTGATCTTTTAGTTATTTGCATCCAATTACACTATTAAATTTGGTTATTAAATCTACAGATCTTTTGGTGTAGTATTTGGGGCCTTCTATGCTAGAGACAAAAATTATATGATCATCTGAGTAGATGCAGAAAAAATGCATTTGACAAAGTCTAACATTCATTCATAATTAAAATCCTACATAAAAGTGGAGTAGAATGTTTTTATCTTAATTTGATAAAGGCCATCTATGACAAACAAAGAGCAAATATCATACTAAATGGTCAAGAACTGAAACTTGTATTCCAAAATCAGAAACAAGACATGCATATCAACTAGAAAAATCTCTATTCAATATAATGCTGGCAATATTACCCAGAGGAATTAGACAAGAAAATGAAATAAAAAGAACAAAGGTAGGAAAGCAATAATTTAAATTACCATTATTATTATTATTGTTGTTATTATTACTACTATTTATTATTATTATTATTATTATTATTATTATTATTATTATTATTATTAGGCCTGTTCAGTCTGAGGAGCACTGACATTCTATTATGACTATAGATTCTTTTTTACAGTTTTATCCATTTTTGTCCCAAGTTTGCTTTTCCTAAAATTAATTTAGCTATTTCAGCTCTTTTTGATTAGTATTAGCATCATATGTGTTTGCCCATCCCTTTACCGTTAATCTATCAATGCCTTTTTACTTAAAGTGAAATCTTGCAGATAATATAGACAGATTTTTAAAACAATCAAATCTGAATGCTTCATCCTTTTGTTTTTACTCATAGATATTTGAGAGTTACTGATGTGTTCTAGTGTCTACTATAATTGTTAATGTTTTCGTTTCATTGTCTTTTATGTTTTCCTTATCTTGACTGTTTTTCTGACTTGCTTGATTTTCGTTTAACATTTTATATGAGTTCTCTTTTCTCTACGCAGGTCAATTGTTTAAAACATTTGTTATTATTATTATTATTATTATTATTATTATTATTATTACTATTACTATTATGACTATTATTTCTAAATTGTTGACCTTAAGTTAACAATATATATTCACATCTAATACTTTTTAAGTTAAGATACTATACTACTCCTGGCCACTGTAGGCTTGTACCTTGGAACACTGTGTTCCTAATTTCTCTTTCTCATTTCTTATAACATTTCTGTCACATAGAAATATTATAATGTTTGTATATATTCTTTTCTGAAATATATTTTTTAGTGTCATTCAGAAGTTGTGTATTGGCGATGGATTTTTCCATGTTGTTACCGAAACAGTCTTTCTTTTTCACTTGTGAAGGGTTGTTTTAGTCAATCCAAAATTCTGAATTGGTGAATTTTTCTTTCAACCTTTTAACATTTAACTCTGCTTCTTGCTTTATGGTTCCTGCAGAGGATTCTGATGAAATTCTTATCCCTGCTTATGTATATCATACGTAAGGGATTTTTTTGGATGGCTTTACAATAAAAAAGATTTTACTCTTTGCATTTAAAAAAGATTTTGTCTTCATCCCTTCCCCTTTTATCCCAGTCTGGATGTGAAATATCTAGAGATAGATCTTGGGGTCATTTATCCTCTTTGGTGCTACCTGAGTTTACAGAGTCTGTGGTTTGGTGTCTATCATTATGTCATTAATTTTGTGAACTTCTCTTCAATGTTTCTTCTTTTAAAATTAATTTTAATGAAAAGAAATAGCAGTGAGATAGTTTCACAACAGTTTAGTAGGGAAGTTACAATAATGAATACATTCCATACCATTGTCTTCATAGTAGTTGTTCAGAGTACAAGATGCAGACATGATATGTTGTCTAAACACTGTTAGTACAAATCCCTTTTTTTTTTTTTCCCATTGAACAAAGGGAAAGTAGCTGTATACATAGTCAAATAGTCCAAATAATGGTGGGCTATCAGTAAAATTGGCAATATCAGAGGCTGTGGACTTGAGCCTTTTACAGCTCAGCATATTAATATGGCTTTTCTTTATACCTCATGCTTAGGCTTCTGCTGGATAGTTAAGACCAATTTAAAGCAAGATCTGTATAACAAAAAATGTAATTTTTGTATCTGACAAGGTCAGTCAAATTCCCTCAGGATTTACCCTGAAACCATGCACAGCATTTTGTAGATCATTTATCAGTGTCAGCCATCTGGATGAGTCACGGCAATTGCCTGACCAACTTGCTCTCTGTGAAAGCTAAATATTTCTTCTATTTCTTTCTTTCTGTATTTGGTACAAGGTCTCCCCAGGCAGCTCAGAATTGTATTGATCCTCCTGTTGTCAGGCTCCCTACTGCTGCGATTACACGTGTGCGCCACCACACCCAGTCTGTGTAGCTGGCTCAGTTCATTTGAGGTTGGGGCTAGGCCAGCGTGGCATGTGGTGCAAGGGATCAAATACTTTGTGCTTGCCTAAGCAGGCAGTTAGTCTGCTAAGATATCTTGCCAGCTCTCTTCTATTTACTTCTCTTTTTTCCCCTCTACTGGCATATTATTGTACATATAGTATTTATAATTATCTAATAGTTCTGGAATTATTGTCCTGTGTCTTTTCATTCACTTTTTCTCTTTTCAGTTCAAGTTTAGAGGTTCCTGTCGTTCTTCCTTCAAGCCCATTATTTCTCTTTGCTTATGATCAATTTATTGAGAGCACCACAGGCTTTCTTTAATTCTGTCACAGTGTTTTTAATTCCTAGTATGTCTTTTGGATTTCTTTCTTAGAATTTCTCTTTGGTTACTTTACTCTCCTGTTTTTGCACATTGCCTCTTTATCTTCTAGTATGCCTTGTAATTTTGTTGCTGCTGAAAGTCGCATGACATACTATATATGAGGAGCTACAGGAAAGAGGACTTCAGTGTATGTGTGAGGCTCTATGCTTATCTGGCTAGTGGTTGGACTGTGCTTAGGTTTACAGCTTTGGATGGTAGCACTTCTGATACTCTTGTTTTGTTTGTTTGTTTTGCTTTTGCTTTTTTTCTTTCCTTGTTACCCTTGGTGTTTCTGAGAGACTTCACATCTGTTCTTAAGTTGTGTTTCCTCATTACTGTACAAAAGCATTATTAACGTGAAGGTGAAGGGAAGCAGTATGGCTCCAAGATTAGGTCTCTAGCCTTTGGGGAACCTGTGTTCTTTGAATGTGTTCCCTAGTCTTCCTCCCTCCTTAGGTGAGACAGGAATAGTAGAGTGGCTAGATCCTGTCACATTGCTTTCCCATAGTAAAAGGCCAGAGAGGCTGTAGCTAATTATTGCTCTTGCTGCAGACTGGTTCTTTTGAAATAGGTTTGTTCACGGGCAAGCCTTATGAAGAAAAACAGTCTATTCTAAGGTTACACCAAAAAGTTACTGCAGTCCCTCTAAAGCTGCCAGAATCACATGGAAATTTCTTACTTTCACTTTTTTATTATTTTATTTTTTAAAAAGTTTTTATTGCATTTAATAAGAAATAACAATGTGACAGTTTTGAAACATGTTAGCAGTACATTTCCAGTATTTGATACAATGCATATTGTTGTCCTCTTAGTAGTTATATAGAGCACAGGATGTAGATGTGGTAATTTTTCTAATCATTATTGGTACAAAAAATTCTTCTCATTGAACTAAGAAAAAGAAGTTGTATACATAATTCAATATTTCATAATCGCAGTGGGTTATTGGCAAAACTGGCAATGATAGAAGCTGTCGATTTAGGTCTTTTATAGCTCAGCATACTAGTCTAGCTTTACATTTTATGCCTCATGGTTAAACTTTTCTGCTGGGTGGTTAAGGGCAAGTTAAAACAAGACCTTTATAACAAAATATGGGACTTTTATGCCTCCCAAGGTCAAACCCCAAAAGGTTTACCACATTGAGGACAGCAATGTGTAATACTAAAACTATGCATGGAATGCTTGCCATTCTGGTCTTTTAGATGTGTGCTGCTTGTAATGTAATTTTATTTACTGCTATCCTCTCAAGTAAATGGTTTGTTTACAAGAAAACAAAAATGGCATTAAATGAGAGTAAAAGACTAGGAAAAATACTGAAAGACTGACAGGTTACAATTTTGCATATGCTTAGATTTCTAAATTCCTGTGTAAAAATGTGTAACTGCTTTTATCAGATTCTATGGGAATTTATTAGATTATTAGGGATTGATAGATAATCCAGATTCCAAGTCTAAGATGTTTGAGACTCAGAAAGACAGTAATGTTAAGCTCAAGTACCTATGTTATAGAGTAATAGTATCACTAAACTTTTCTCCTGGAGGGTTAAGAATATAAGTTTGCAGACCAAAAATTGAAGAAAAAGACGAGCTACAAGGATAGCCAATAGTTTGGCCCTAGACCTCCAAGGTTAGTGAGGACTCAGGACATAAGAGAACCTATGCTGTAACATCCTCTAACTCAGCAGTTTCCCAAAGTTTCTGTTCAAGGAGGCTATGGGGCTACAGAGGCAAGAGATCAAAGATATACAGTGTACCTAAGGAGAGTCACCTAGAGAGAAAATAGTCTTTCAGGCTTTCACAGAGAGCAAATTGTTCAAGCAATGGCCGTGACTCATCCAGATGGCCATCACCGACCACACTTCTACAGGGCGCTTACATGGTTTCAAAGTAACCTTCACTTTTTGAGCCTGGTAGGACAACTCCTGATAAAACTCAGTGAAGTGTGAGTCTCCCCAGTAGTGGGCTCACTAGAGCTTTAATGCTCAGATAACGTCCACTCTAATCCCCTACCAATTTTTCAATAATACTATAGGTATTGTTATTCCAGTACCAGTTCTGTTGGTGGCTTCTTCTCTAGTTAGTTGTACTTTTTGCGTTTACCTATATGTTTCACCAATTATTAAGGTAGTTGTCTGTCCTATGACCTCAATTCTCTGATGGATAGAGAAGGAGTCACTGGTTTTTGGTTTGTCTAGATTTTTCTTTTGTTGAGTTGGAGTAATGATACTGAGACTTCTTATATGACAGGTTAGAAACTACAAGTTGAATCCTTCCATACTTTAGATACACAGCTATTTTAAAGTGACTGTTTGTGTTATCAGCAGATCTACTCTTATTGGCTACTTTTAATTTACAAAATCACTCATATACTTATAGTAATTTTTATTGTAGCATAGGCATTGTAAATTTACTTGGGAGCATGACACAGGAGGTCAGCAAGTTTGTGGCCAGTCTGAGGTACATAGCATGAGCAAGATCCTATCTAGAGTGAGACAGACAGACAGGCAGGTAGATGGACAGACCGACCTGACCTGACCTGACCTGACCAGATCTGAGCTAGATAATTGCTTAGTCTCATCGTGTGATGCCCTCTGCCATGTTATAATATAGTACAAAGGTCATCGCCAGATGGTGGACCCCTACTCTTGGCCTTCAGAGCCTTCAGAACTGTGGGTTAAGTAAGCCTCTATTCTTTATTTTGTTTTATTTTAAAGAGAAAAGATAAAACAAAATTTCATGACAAGATAGTAGAGTAATAATGCTTAATACATTTGTTACTCAGAGTACAAGATAGAGGTGTTTAATTATTCAAACAATATTATCACAAATCTTTCTTTTCAATGCTATTTTTTATAAATTGTCTGGTCCGTGACATTTTGTAATAGCAACAGGAGAAGAATCAGGGCAGAAGCTAGTCATTTTAAGCATATCAGCAGTGGAATGAACTCAAGAGGATGGCACCTCAGTTGGGTATATTTACTTCTGTTTCTCTTTCTGTGGGACAACCCAAAATTTTTGATGAAGTGCCCTATAGATGTGTGCTTCTGTATTCTTTTTCAAAAGATTCCACTCAGTCCTGATTTTCCTAGGTCTGAGCTGCACATTTTAGCACAAAGTGTTTCAAAATACAGCGAGGTGGTTGCTCACATGGGACTAGGAAGGCTCCCTCTCCAGTGTGTGTGTGCTTTGAGCTACGAGATCATTGGAAATTTTCTATGGCCTTTAGAAACTTATTCTAAACCTTCTGGCCACAATGCTCTGAAACTCAGCAAACATAATTTGGGTAAAGCTTCTTCCAATATAGAATTTACTATTCCAGTTCAATATAGCCTTCAAGGTGTTTTCTTTCCTCATCCCACAGACATTTTTTCTTGGTCTTTAGCCCACGTAGAATTGATAAATGCCCTTAGGTGTTTGCAAGTTTACCTAAGGAATGCTCTGTCCTCCAGAATTTTAGTTTGATTTTTGTAGTTGTCTCTTCAGAAGAATTAAATGACTGCTGACATTCAACTAGATGTGGAACCATCATCTCCGTAGCATTAATTTGGGGTACATATAGAGTAAGATAAAATGCATTTTTACTGAACAATGCCATCTTGCCCATTTCTTTTTATTTTATTTTATTTTTGTCTTTTTGAGACAGGGTCTCACTATGCAGTTCAGGCTGGCCATGAGCTCACTTTTGTAGCCCAGGCTGGTCTCGAACTTGCACCGATCCTCCGGCCTCATCCTCCCAAGTGCTGGGATTACAGGCGTGTGCCACCACGCCTGGCTCCCATTTCTTTTTATATGAGCTTTAATCTCTATGCTATAAGTAGAGGTACTAACAAAGCAAATTGGAAAATGACACTCCTCCCAAAATTCCATCTAATAAGGAGAGGTCAGTAAAGCTTTATAATTGGTACAAATTTTATAAGCAATGCAAGAGAAAATGCAGCATACAGAAAAAAATTCCATTATTATATGGCTTGAGTACAATTTTCCCAGGCTCATAACACTAATTGGCTAAGCAATGTTTTCCATAGTCTTTAACTAGTAAGAGGCCCACTATCTTGGCAAAAGTTTGGTCCTTGGCAAGGGTCATTGCTTTGTCTTGTATTGTGGCGATGGGAGCGGGTGGAGAGTTTTTTCTCTCAATGACTGCATCTCCAGGTCTACTAGGAAGGCAGCATGGAGGCATATGTGTTTCTATTCTCTCTTCACTGTGTCTCCAGTTTTTGGTGTATTTCTTGATGTAGGTAGATGGTGAACATTTCCCCAAGGAAGAGGTCACAAAATATACTATAATGATCCAAGAAAAAAACATGCTGAGTTTGGTAAAGAAGTGATTTGCTCTCTGTGAAAGCCTGAGAGAATGTTTTCTCTCTAGGTGACTCTCCTTAGGCACATTGTACATCATTGGTCCCTTGCGTCTGTGGCTCCATAATATCCCTGAACAGAAAACTTGGGGCACCACTGAGTTGTAGGATGTTATAGCACAGGTTCTCTTATGTACTGAGTCCTCACAGATTTTCAGGGGCTATGGCCAAAATATTGGCTATCCTTGTAGCCCTTCTTTTTATCTAATTTTTTGGCCTGCAAACTTAAGTTTTTAACCCTCCAGAAGAGAAGCTTAGTGATACTGTTACTCTATAACATAGGTACTTAACATCACTGGCTGTGACTCATCCAGATGGCTGACCCTGACAAAAGTTCTACAAAATGCTGCACATGGTTTCAAGGTAAATCCTGAGGGTATTTGACAGACCTAGTCAGCTACATTTTTGTTACATAGGTCTTGCTTTAACTTGGCCTTAACCACCCAACAGAAAAGTTTAATCCCAGCATAAAAAGTAAAGCCAGACTAGAGTGCTGAGCTGTAAAAGACTCAAGTTAACAGCTTCTGACATTGCCAGTTCTGCCAATAATCCACTGCTATTATGGAATAATGGACTATTTATACAACCATTTTCTCTTAGTTCAATGAGAAGAAATATGTGCACCAATAGTGCTTAGAATATTTATGTCAGCATCTAGTACTCCGAACAAGCTCTATGAAGACAACAATATGCATTCCATTGATTATTGTGGCTGCCCTACTGACATGTTTTGAAACTGTCTCATGCTATTTCTTATTGAAATGAATAAAATTAAAAAAAAAACCTTACAGACATAAAAAAAGAAGTGGTGTTGTTCTTTTTGGGAGCAAAGGGAACCGATATCCTGTTAAAAAGTGCTCCAGTGCAGGTGGGTAGCATTTGGAGGTTGTGGTTGAATCACTGAGTCTGTATTAATCTTAGTTTTTAAGCGATAAAGACACCCTGCTTCTTGTTATATGTGACTACATAGCATAATGCAGCTTTTAGTACTCTGTCTTTCAATTCAGAGGCATCTAACTATGGCTTAGTGTAAAGTAAATGATTTGTAAGTTACCAGTTTTCTGTATAGTTTTGTCTCAAAGTTCTTATAAATAAATGGAAGTTGAATGAAGATATATTATTATGTGTGCTACTGCACATAGTAACCATTCAGAGTGCACATATTATTTGGGAAACATATTTCAATAGTTGACAATAGCTAAGTATATCAGGGTAGCAGCAGGGAATGAGCCATAGCTGTTTGCTTGCTTACTATTTTAGTGGACTCTTAGTTAGATAACAAGAACATTCGTATTTCTTTCATTTTTTTTCTAGAAAATCTATGCTTTTATTGCTGCTTCAAATAAAATATGTAAAATGTTGATTTAGTTTTTTTATTAGCTCTGTGAAAATTTAACATTGCATCCTTTACTTTCAAATATTTTCTTAGAAAAGCTTTTGAAGAGTCACATAGAATGTAAGACTTCAAGAATTTTAATTGTATTTAATGACATTGTATTTAATGTAAGAAAGTACTAAAGCATTTGAGGTTACAAATAAAATTTAGGTCTCAAAGTTTGTAGCAACACTCCATGTTGTTGTTTTTATTAGTATTGGGATTCTTTTTTTTTTGACATTTTTAATACTTTTTATTACTTATCCAATATTTATAAAGAGATTTATTTGAATTGTTTTGTTTCCTAGTCTCTCTAACCGCAGTTATTTGATTCCTACTGTTAATATCAAGTTCAGGGTCGTGACTCTTATCTGTTTTACTTTCCGCTCTTCTCTGGAGATACTTGTTAAAATTTACTGCCTAACCATTCTAATTGTAGTGATTATACCCTGCTACATACTCTGTTCTGATGTCTTCTTGTCCCATATCAATTTGGCCTTTCTGGTCTGCATTTTGTAAAATTGCCATATTTGGATTACACACATGAATATATTTTGTGTGTGCAGAGTCTTTCTAAGGCAGTGGTTCTCAACCTTTCTAATGCCATGACCCTGCAATACAGTTCCTCATGTTGTGGTGACCCCAAACCAAAAAATGATTTTGGTAGATACTTCAAAATTGTAATTTTGCTGCAGTTATGATTTGGAATGTAAATACCTGAAATGCATTATGTATTTGTTCGACCCCCACCAGGGTTGTGACCCACAGGTTGAGAACGGCTGTTCTAAGAAATAAATAGAACTTTTTATTGGGTTTATACACTATAGTATATATGTGAAAGTGGTTCCTGGAAAATTGGCTGCCACAGGGAAGACACAGGTGTCAGTGGCCAAGGCAAGCTTACACTTTGGTCTGAAAGGAGAGCTATGACATAACCTGTGCTTAAAGACCCGGTGTGTACCTTGAGGCCATAATATTGAGTGAAATAAATCAGACACACATGCTTAACTACCGCATCACTTCTTTTATACAAAGACTCAAAATATAAACAGAGGAATATAAAAAAGTAGATCTTTCTCAACTGGGAGGGGGATCAAGGGTTGGAGGGAAAGGAGAAGAGAAGGAATACAGAATGAAGATGTGTTGTGTGCTCGTACACAACAGCTCCTACAGAGAGTGTCTATCATCAGGTACAGAAAACACCTACTGATTAAAAAAAAAAAAAAAAAAAAACAAGAACAAACAAAAAAAAAACCAGGGTCCCCAACAAGTTGTGTGTGCATGCAATGGTGACTGAACCCAGAGCCTTCAGCACCAGGCTCCATCTCCATTCCTTTTTATTTGTTTTTATTTTGAAACAAGGCCTAAGTCTCCGAGGTGCCCAGGCTGGACTTTAACTCATGACTCTCTTGTCTTAGCCCCACTGAAGGCTGGTATTATAGGTATGCATCACCACTTAGGCTAAGTAGTGTATTTTTGACTCAACTTGTCAGGAAAGATGAGCATTTCTATCCTTGAAATCATGATGGATGCAAGTTAGATAATAACAGTTGACTCACGGTTAAATCAGAGTTAGCACAAGAAATAAGCTGTTCCATTTTTATGTAAAATGCCATTCCATGAAGGGATTTGTGGATATATACAGAATTATAAAGATAGAGCATAGTTGTAAGTTAACTGGACAGAATTTTTGTTAGCTACTGCTGCTGCTTTCTAGACTACTGCTATCACAATTGCACTATGCATCCATAGGACTCTTCACTTGCCAGTCTCACCAGCATGGCCTTGCCTTCCTTCTGACCTTGCTCTACGGCATGAATAGGAGCTTCTGTTTCAAATCTCATCCGAGGACATCAAAACATCAAATCTAATTCACATCTGGAAGCTTAGCTGCAAGGTGTTTCCTGGCTTTACCTAGGACCCATGAGGAAAGAATTTAAAAGCATAGTCCACAATATCTACCTGGCTTCTATCCTCAGGCCTCCTGAATCTACAAATATTTGAATGATTTTTTTTAGATTGGCTACTAATGGATTTCTTAAATGCAATAGCTAAGTCATTTGCTTACCAAGATGCATTCTAATGGCTTTATGAAAAGCTTAACTTGTGTGTACCTGTCCCAATCTTCTCCTCAATCCACCCCTCTGCAGGCCTCCCTCATGGTGAAATATTGTAGACTGGGCTTTAAAGGACCAGAACATAAGCATTTTAGCACTTGTGAGGTACATATATTTTCTTAGTCTTTTTTTTTTTTTTTTCTTTTTTCATTTTGCTTTTACAACACTTCAAAAAGTAACTTTTTGAAGTGACTTGTAAAAGTCTTTCTTAAACTTAAGTGCTACATAGAAAGGCCGCAACCAGTAGTTTGCCAAGGCTGATTCATAGTAGGCAATGTTCTGCCTGGATTTCACGGTTACTTCATTTGCTTAATTTATTCCCATTGTACAGTCCTTGTTATGAGGAAGTGGTACAGTTACCAGGACAACCAGGCCTGGACAGTTTGTCCACTGAATCCTTTGCTCCTTTGTCAATTTCCATCTTAATTTCTTGCTTACCTCATATGGTATCATAAGAAAGGAAGAGTCATGCAGTCTTCTTGGCCCTGTTTGTTTCTCCAGGACAATAGAGATTTTCTACTATTTACTGGAAGGCAGCTGCTTAATATGTTTCCTTTCTACAGATAGACCCAGACCCACTTGCCTCTCTTAACACAAAATACTTACTTTCTGATCAGTCTGAACCAGTGCCTCACATCCCGAATAACCAGCAATAAAAAGGGCTGAAGTAAGATTATTGCTGCAATAAAATATCTGGACACTGTTACCTTAATTTGAAAGTAGATCCATAAAAAAATGCCATAATAAAATAAACTATCTGAATTCTGCATTAACTCCTTTGCTGAAGCTTTATTGCCCATGTTAGATAAGGGAGCACCCTGTGAGGTTATGGGGGGAAAGAGAATGTTGATATAGCCTAGATATAAATTTATTACTGAGGCCTTAGTGACTGTAAACAGCATATGAATTCCTGAAAATTACAGAACAATCAATACTGCTTATTAAACCGTCATTTCTTGGAATGCTGCTGCTTGCTTAAGCTGATGTCTTAAAAAGTTTTGTGAGGATCAATTCAAACTCACAGCATGATGAATAATCTTTAAGTCTAATGAGGCCTTCATACCTGGGCCAGCTTGATGCCTGTTAATTTACCCAGGCACTTTTGAGACTGTTTTTTTTCTTTCTTTTTCTAATATAATCCTAGGGGGAAAATATGATTTCTTTCAGCAACTCACAAACTCGTTCCTCACATCAGATTTTCAAAGCTGTAGTGGGGGTGTCCAATTTGTGCCTGGGGCCACAAGGCACCCACCTCTGTGAGCAGTCTTTGTCTAAGCGCTTCAAGCTGTTCCTGGTGGTGTGGAATAGCTCGCGTTCTCTCCTATCTGTCTTAGGTTTGGAATAATTTTTCCTCTTAAAAATAACACACTAAACCAATTAGCTTTTCTGGATTGAATTAACCTAAGAGCATTCAAAAACCGACAAGTAATCTTCTTGTTTTAAGACAGAAGTGGATTAGTCAACAGGCATATCTTTAGTCAGGTCTAAATCAAGTTATAAATCTAACCAAATAGTGAGTGCTGGAATCAGTCGCATTTATAGTATGCACAGTCATGCGGGTCTCAAACGTAAGTAACTCTGGTCCCTACAGCAGGGAGATATAAAAGTCTGAAGTTGAAAAAGATCTTCACGATGTGGTCGACAGATTGTTTTTAATCAATGCAAATGGCTTGGTCACTCGAGTCTTAGCCTATTTTGCTACAGTTCTTGTAGCCATATGGAGGAAAAACCATCTTCATTTTTCTGTACCATCTTCAAGGCCTGTTGTTGTTTAATGCCTTTTTCTTGTTTCATTTTTTGCTTTCTTGCTACTTAGAATGTGTTCCAACACAAAAGAGATAAAACTCAAGTATATGCAATTCTTTTTCTTTAAAGACTTGTAATATAAAATATGCAAATACACTTCATTATCTTCCCTATAGAAGCATTCTTTTTAAAGATAGTGGAATTGCCGGGCGTGGTGGCTCACGCCTGTAATCCCAGCACTCGGGAGGCTGAGGCAGAAGGATCGGTGCAAGTTCGAGACCAGCCTGGGCTACAAAAGTGAGCTCAAGGCCAGCCTGAACTGCATAATGAGACTCTGTCTCAAAAAAGACAAAAAAAAAAAAAAAAAAAAAAAAAAAAAAAAAAAAAAAAAAAAAAAAAAAAAAGATAGTGGAATTATGCATAGAAAGGAAGGTTTAGGGATTACTAAACATTTTATTGATTTACACTATTTATAGACAACTGAAAGTTGAACCCAGTTTGCTTGATACTATGCATTGTCACCATGAGCCATTATCCAATAAAATCTATCGAGTGAGCTGTCCATTTGTCTTCTCTGCTGACCTGCCACCCATTTGACATAAGTCCAGAATGATGTAGCTCTTTGCATTGCTAAGCACATTCTCTCAGACATTCGATCATCTGCTTTTCATGGATGGCTCACACTTGAGTCATGTGCTCTCTACTCATGTTCCTGGCTTGACTCTGAGATGGCCTTGTACTTCTTTTCAGCCAGTAGAATTAGTAGAAATGACTTTGCCTGATGCCTGAGGCAGGGTCATAAGACGCCTTGCACCGTGTCACCTGGGTTTCTTGGCACAAGCATCTGGAAGTTATTTCCACGCAGAGAGTGAATGTTTGAAGTTAGCCAATCAGTGGGGTCACTGGGTTGTAGCGGAGATGCAGAGGCTGCCCCAGGTATTTCAATCAACCCAGAAAGGAGGCATCCAGGAGCGAACATGCTATTTTGGATGGTTAGGCCAGTGAAACCTCAGAGAGCTCCTGTCCCAGCTGGTGTTTGACTAAAATCCGGTGAACAATCCCATGTGAGAACCACCCTGTTAGCATAGAACTGTAGCAAAGAACAACAAAAGGCCAAGGTAAGCCATGAAATTTTTTTTAACACCAAAGCAAAGAAATGGGATATTTGTATTTTGGCTGTGCTTATTATAGCATGCTCTCATTTCTAAATAAATTTCAAGCATTTATTGATGCTCCTGCTGTCTTTGTTTTATATAAACAAGTCTCAGAAAATTAAGAGCAAAGAAATGTTTATGTGTTAAGGAGTTTCACTCCAACATAATGAATGGCTTCAAATCATCTGTGGGAAGGTGGGTGTATCTTGAGACCATAATGTTATGGGAAATAAGTCAAATGCAGAAGGCTAAATACCGCATGGCTTTCCTACATAACAACTCAAAATATAAATAAATTCAAGAGTAAAACGAAGGAGAGACATGGGGAGTAGAGAGGGAGACATTTCATAGAAAGAGAAAGGTACAGGGAAAAGAGGAATGACTATATATAGTGGTATTTCAGTTCATGAACTAATTCTGTCCATTCTAGTTGCAAATCATACATCTATCTATATCTATATCTGTATCTGTATCTGTACCATCTATCTATCTATATCCCAAATGAATGCAACTGGTGGGCGTTGCAAATATATACCAGTGCTTTCAGTTCACAGCCATTTCGTCACAAAGCTCTTAGATTTCCTAATTATTTGCTGAGCACCAGGATAGGTATGTGGGGACAGGGTGCTCAGTTTGTCCAACGGTAAAGCAAGTTGGGAACAGAGACATTCAGCACTGAGCTTGTTTCTATGGACGATATTATCCAGAGTAACAAGTCTATATGTGCAAATGAGGGGCTGAAGAATGCATTTCAAAGAGGGGATTGTCTAGGAAGGAGCCCTTTCAAACAGGCTTCAAGGATCATACCTGAACACCTACTACGGTACATGAGGATCAAACATAAACTATAACACAAATGTGTAACCACTCCCAAGATGAACAGAAACTGCATGAATTAGAAACATGTACTAAAATACAATAAAATGAAAAAACAGAAGAAAGTCACAAGAACTATAAGAAATATTTGGACAGATAAAGAAAAAAAAATACATCGCTTCAAAGAAAGCATTTTATTACAAGCAAATGGGTAACGTTTTTCCCATATAACTTCAGACACCAGCAACCTACGCTGTGATGAACTAATGTGAAAGTTCTCCGAATGGAGTAGACTTGTTTCACAAGATTTAAGCTTGGAGACCAGAAATAATGTCCCATTCGTGCTTAGGTCCTTACAGCTTGTATATTCTGTAGGTAATAGGCAGTCACTAGCTGCAACAAATAACCAAAGAAATTAGGCACTGTAAAATTCTCTCTCTTACAACACTTATGATAGTTTGGTTTATATACTCAGGGGTGTTACAGCTCCCCCATTTGTAGGTACAATCATTTAGGGAAGGATCTCATTTTCCTTTCTTTAAATGGTGCCTGACATATGGCTGGAACCCTGTAAACATTCAATGACTGAACAGGGAGCAGAACAGAAGTCTTTATTTTTTAAAAAGTCAATCAAAGGTTTCATTTAGGCTTTAAGCTTTATAAAATATTGAAATTATTGCAATAAATGATCTTGAAGAGGCAGGATTCTGCATCACACATACAAGGTTGTCATAGTACTGTCTTCCTGGTTGCCTAGAAACAAAAAAATATGTGAGTTTGTCTGCAGCCCTAAGAGTTTGTACTGATAAGATTATCCATGCAAAATTCAACCTCCCTCTCAGGGTTTGGAAACCGTCGATTCTGAGGAGCTTCAGAATAAGACAATAATGCTGTGTTCCCAGTGTCAGACATGCGAGGGTGAGCCTCACTTCATGGCTGAAGAAAGCAATTCTCCGTGGAAAGTGACCACTGAAGACCCAATAAATTGGATGGCAACGGCACTGATCAATAAAGACTACTCTATATTAGTGGCGCGTCATAAGTATTTCTAGATTTCATACAATGACGAGAAGCACAGTGTACAAAGGGAAAGGAAAACAGTAGGGGAGAGTTGATATCTGTTATCTGATCATTCGGTATCAAAGGAATTAAGGTAATGACCTCTTGATGGATAGCCTAAGGGGTCGTAGAAGGGTATGGACATCGCTATTTTCTAGTACCCAAAATGTCATAGACCTTCTCTAGAGGCTTATTAATTGCTTGATATAGGTACTAATCTTTTAAAAAAATTATTGATTTTATTTTTATTGATTTTAATGAGAAAAAAATAAAATAGCAATGAAGCAGTTTCAAAACAAGCTAGTAGGACGATTACAACAGTGAATACAATGCATACTGTTGTCTTCATAGTAATTATTCAGAGGACAAGATGCAGACTTGATATCTTGTCTAAACAATATTAGCACAAACTTCTATTCTCAGTGAAGAGAAAGTAGCTGATATCTATCCTAACTCTCTTGTGTATACACACACACACACACACACACACATATAGATATATACATTATCTTTAAAGTTTCTAATACTAGGAGAAAATATAATACCATGTATTATAAGTAGATTGTAAGTCAAAGATATAGTATGAATCACAAAACAAAAGTATAATTAAACACTATTCAGAAGTTAATTAAATTTTAATTAATTAAAAATTAAATTCATTAAAAATAAAAACAATATCCCAAAATTCAAATCCAATCAACTAGTCCAACTTAGAAGCCTGGATGTTGTGTATCATATGTACGAATCTGTACTCAAGTCAGAGTACTTCCTGGCTGGAGGTCTTGAGTGCGCAAGTGCAGAGCGGGCTGAGGCGTGGTCGGGATCTGCCTGCTTTCAGCTCTGCGTGCTGTTCTTCCCTTCCATGCATTCCCAGGGCTGAAGTCTTCCCTCAGTTCTGCACGGGAGCTCTTTCCCTTCACGATGAGCTTCGCAGCAGCAGTGTTGAGCACTGGTCACCTGCCCGAGGCGTGTTGGCCTTTCTTACCCTTGGTAACCATCTCTCCTAGTTGCTTAGTTATGGCAGCTTCACAGCTTGTAGATTTTAATGTCGAATATTTTAGATTCTCTTGGCTGCTATAATAAATTACCAAAATTTTGTGACTTTAAGCAACAAAAATTTCACGAATCAAGAGAACAGAAGTTCAGACTCAGGGATAAAAAAACTGAAGTCAGGGCGTCCGCTGGACCCTGCCAACTCCAGGGCCTCGAGGGGACAAATTGCTTTGCTGCTCTCTCCTAGTGACTAGAAGCTCTCGTTCTGTATTCCTTGGCTCATGCTTTGTCCTCAGGCTTTGAAAGCAACGGCAGGACACCTTTTCTCCGATTCTGTTTTCCCTTTGCCATCTATTTTGTTAAACATACAATGACACATATGTTACAGATTTTAAGGACAAGGATGACTATTTAACACAGGTTCCATTATTTGTTTTTATCATCAAATCTGTTGCTCAGATTGACAGATAATGCAAGATTGAACAAATAACTGAGTATTCTTGCTTGCTTTTAAGAAACCTTAGCTTTTTTTCTTATCTTTTTTTTTCAAATTTAATTTAGCAAGAGTATAGTAATAATTGATAAGACATTAGAAACAGTATACCTCCCTCCGCATTCCTTCATTAAACTAAATGTGGCTGAAATAGGGCACCGGATAATCCAGGGTAACTCGCTCCTAGCTGGGTCTTCAACTTTGTCACACTGCATAGCTTCTCTCTCCTTGCCCCCAAATACAGCATTGACACATCCCTGGGGTCAGGACGGAGGGGCTCCACGCAGAGCCACTGCTTGGCCAGCCCAGGCTTCATCTTGCACCCACTACGCACTGCCTTTCAAAGTGCTCTTGAGCCAGCAGGGACAGAAGAATGTGGCAGTGGAAAAAATCCCTTCTCACACATTTACCGGGAAATGTGCACACTTGAAGAGCTGCACTCATCTTTTCAGTGCCATACGTCATTTTCCAATTTGTTTTCCCACAGCTCTCAGGCAAAGAGTCCATTCCCTTCCCATTTACCTCTACGAAAAAATCCCGGGGAAAATTAGGTTTTCTCACACACACACACACACACACACACACACACACACACACACACACACTGATGATTTTATAATAAGTTACTCTTACACGCTTGTTGCCTGTCTTCTTTAATTTTTAGGACCTTTTTAGAGATACCTTCTGTATTAACTTTGTATTTTGGATCTCTAAGCTAAAATTTTCCATACTGCCTTTTTTGTTGTTGTTGCTTGCCCGGCAAGCACTTATTCTACTGAGCTATCTCCCGGGGCCCCATACTGTCTTAATATCACTCTCTTTACACATTTTTTCTCTATTCTGAATTACCAATTAGTTTCTTTCTGTAACAAAGATAATAGAAGGACTGGCAGGATAGCTCAGTAGAATCAGCGCTTGCCTGGCAAGTGTAAAGTCCTGATTCAGTCCCCAGTACTGCAAAATCAATCAATCAATCAATCAATCAATACAATTAGCCCTTTTGATTTTGGCACCTCTCATTTACTATCTCGAGTGGCTCTGACAAGTCTTCTGTTTGTAACTTCCATCATCCTCATTACAGATCAGCAGAGAGGCTTCAGAACTCAGAGAACTGCCTAACCCAAAGGCACACAGCTACTGAATGGAAGACTCAGACTTTAAATGAAGTCAACGTCATGCCAGAATTTGTCGATTTTCAATTATATAACACTCCTGGGAGTGCTCATGATCTAAAATGCTATACATTGAAATCTCTCACAAAAAAGTGTGCTTGTTCGTGGCTACATTTGAATAAACACAGCTTACAGCAGCAGAACTGAAAGGATGAAACATTAAAGAGAGCCAAAGGGAATATTGTGTGCTCTTAGAAAAACAGCTTCAGCAGCCACTCCATGTGTTAGGTAATTCATGAGATGCTTACGTTTGGAAAGATTTCTTCCTTCTCTGTTGCAGGCGTCCCTTTTTTTTTTTTTTTTTTTTTGTCACAAAGGCTCCATTGCTTTGGCAAAATAAGTTGAAGCCAAATTTTGAAAGTGTGTCTAAAAACATGTTCATCCTGCTGTAGGAAGTAAAATTTTAGAAGTTCGACAGTTGGGCATCCAGATTTGAAGAAGAAGAAGAAAAAAAAATAGTAAGCATGCCAGCATTTCACTTTGAAATAGAAAACACAATCCAAAATTAGGAAAAAGAGGACAATCGATTCAGAAAACCACTTATGAGCTGATGCATAATAACATACTCTGAATTCCATGTTGAATATGTAACATTTAACAGGGTTCTAAGTAAGGATCTAAAATAGATGCAATGCTCCCAACAGTCTCCACCTTTCTTGCCAAAAATGTCTTTGAAGTAGATGTTTTACAGACACAGCAAGTAATTCCAGAAAAATGCATTTCTCATTCAACTAAGGAGTTAACACATTGGGGATTTGAACTGAAAAAAAGACCAGAGTTTTGATACCTTGAAAAAGTAAATAGATTCACAGATTAGTGAATTTTTGATAATTTTATATATTTTTTGATAGTTCACACAAATTTATTAAAATTGGCATCTTTAACCTTCTCTTCAATGGACATCCGACAGATGGCCTATAACAGAAGACACTTTTTAGCCCTGTTTCCAGAGTTCAACTCACAAATAGTTGGGGAACACAGAATATCAGAATTTTATATCTTTAAATTTTTGGTTTTATTTTAAATTGCCACATAATTTACGAGGTATACTGTAATGCATACAAACCTGTGGCACTTTAAAATTTTCGAATCATTTTCTTAGTATGTAGTAAATAATGCTGTAAGCTCATTTTTAACAGATGCACAACAACTGTACATATTAATGGGTAATGTAAAACGTTTTGATGCATGTGTATATGGTATAATGCTTAAATCATCTTTTTTTTTTTCCAGGGGGGACCAGGGTTCACACTCATGACCTTGCACTTGCCAGGCAGGCACTTGTGCCTTGAGCTATCTCCCTAGCCTCTTAAAACATCTTAAACACATCTAGCTCCTTAATTACTTTATGGTAAAAGTGCAAAATCCTTCTAGATTTTTGAACTACACTGTATGTAGTTATGTATAGTCATCCTGCCGGGCAACATGTCACCAGAAACTTTTGTTGTACTCTAACCCCAACTTGCTACCCATCGTCCTCCGCTTCTCCCTAGCATCTGGTAGCAATCACGTTGTCTTGACTTCTACAAGACCAGCTGTTTGGGTTCCATGTGAGTGAGGTCACGCATGTAGTGATCTCCACTTCTGTTCCTGTTTCCACAAGTGATAGAATTTCGTTCTTTTTATGACGGAACAGCATCTTGTTATGCAGATGTGCCATATTTTTCCCCACCCATTAATAAGCTGATTTTCATTTAGGTTGTTTCCATTTTTTGGCTCTTGTAAATAGTGCTGAAACAAACCCAGAAGTGGTTTGTTTATAGATTTCATTTCCCGTGGATACATAGTAACAGGATTGCTGTATCATGTGGTCATTTTGTCTTCCAAGACAGTTGTACTAATTTACATTCCCACCAGCTGTGTGAAAGCACTCCCTTCTATTTACATCTTGACCAGAACTTACATTTCTTATAATAACTATTCTGGAGGGAAATGTTGTAGTTTTAATGTTATTTCCCTTACTGATTAGTGATACTGAGCCCTTTTTCATGTGCCTTTTGTTCAATTTTTGTTCTTCTTTTGATAAGTACCTATTTATATTTACTGCTTATGTTAAAATTGGACTATTTGCTTTTATTTTTTAATTTTTTTTTTTTTGTTGTTTTGGTGTGGAACTTTTTTTTGTGTATTTATTTACCGTTTGTTTTTCTTTCTCTCAGAATTGTGTATTCATCTCAGATTTTGGATTGGACCTTTGAATTTGGGGGCCTGTCGTTTTTTTTGTTTGTTTTGTTTTTTTGTTTTTTTTGTTAGTTCTTTATGTATTCTAGATAGAAGTCCTTTGTCTAAGTGACTGTTGGTTAAGATTTTTTTGTGGGTTGTCTTTTCATTCAGTTGGTGAGTTCTTTTGACATGCAGAAACTTCTCAATAAGATGAGAGCGCCCTTGTTGATTTTCTGAAGTACTTTCCATGCAGTTTGGTCTTTGTTCATGGACTCTCTGTCTACCCCTGCGTCTTCAAGATTGCTACTTCCTTTCTCTTCCAGTAGATTTAGCATTTCTGGATGCTATTCCTTTCCAGCATGCAAGTATTTTACAAAATTCTCTAGGTTGTCTCATTACTTTTGTTTGCTTTGCTGGGTAGAAGCTTTCTATCTGTTGGAACTCCAATTTTCTATTTATTTGTTTGATTTTCTGTCCCTTTGAGTCTTGTCCAAAGAAGTCTTTACCTGTGGAACAGTGGTTGTTCTCTGAGTAATTATTATCTGCTCTGATATTTAAGTTAAATACTGCTATCTTCAGTCCTCTGAGTAATGTTAAGTCAACAACGTGAAATGCACTAACCAGTGTCACCCTCTCACTACCTTGTTTTCACTTTTTTCTTTTTAGCATAATAATAAAAGATATCAGGCTCAGTGTTTGCATGTGTAATTCTGACGTAACTCTACAATGTACATCAGACCCAACTGGACGGTGACATCTTAGCGTGTGTCCATACAAGGGAAACAAGGATGCACAGATCATGCGGGGCAGTCATAAGGTGTTGATCCCTCTGCTCCTGGACACAAATCTGCTGAGTCAGCAGCAGCCTGACCAGAGCTGTTTCCTGAGAGGAAGGCCTAGGCATACTGCCTTTACCTCAAAATCCTGCTGCAGTGCAATGCCTCCTCCTGTATGCTTTATGCTCAAGGTGGCTTTGCTCCTCAGCTCCTTGTGCCTCCATATACATTTTAGAATATTCTTTCTGGCAGCTCCAAGAAGGAAGTTCCTGGTACTTTGGTTGAACTTGTAAGTTGTTTGAGTAGTACGAACACTTTAGAAATACTGAAGCTTCCAATTCAGGAAGATGGAAAAGCTTTTGACTTTTTCTTTGTTCTCTTCCTTTTCTTTTTATCAGTGCTTTATAGTTTTCAGGGTAAACCTTTTTCATTCCATTTGTTAAATGTATCCCCAGGTATTACCTTTTTATTTCTGTGGGTATTGCAAATGGAATAATTTTCTTGATTTTTTTTTCAGATAATTTGCTATTGGTATGTAGCAATGTTGTTTTTAATTCTTATTCTATCTATTAAAGTTTTCTGGATTCAATTATTAGTTCTAATAGGTTTGCTTGCTTTTGTTTTTTTCAGGATTTTTATGCAGAAGATAATATCATTTGCAATAATAATTCAAATTATTTTTTAGTTTACATGCCTTTTATTTCTTGTCTTTCTTGACTGTTCTAGCTAGAACTTCCAGAAGTATTATTAATTATTCTTATTCTTATTATTCTTATTATTAATTATTTTGTATTTTAGGGGAGGGTCTACAGAGTATTCAGGTAGAATACTTACTACTGGATTGGACTCATAATGATTCTCCTGTTTACAGCTTCCTAAGAGCTGGGATTACAGGCACGCGCTACTCCGCCCAGGCTCAATTGCCATCTCAGCGCTCTCCAGGGGCAGGGCTGCACAGCAGGCCTGGGATCAAACACCAGCTCCTGTGCCTGTGTGCAGGTGCTTTAATCCTTTGAGCTATTTGGCCGGTCCTCAGAGTTATATTAAATAAAAGTGGTGAAACTAAGCATTATTTTCTTGTTTCTAATCTTAGAAAGCCTTCAGCTTTTCTTTGTTCAGTATAATGTTAACTGTTGGTCCACAAACACATTGTCATACCTGTTGGGCAGCATTTCCCCTGTGCCTAGTTGGTTCAGTATTTTATTGTGAAAGAATGTTGCTTTTTTTTTTTGTCTTTTTGAGACAGGATCTCACTATGCAGTTGAAGCTGGCCTTGAGCTCACTTTTGTAGCCCAAGCTGGTCTCAAACTTGCACCAATCCTCCTGCCTCAGCCTCCCAAGTGCTGAGATTATAGGCGTGTGCCACCACGCCAGGCTAGAAAGTTGCATTTTTAAATATATTTTTTGCTATACTAAGGTAACCATATAGATTTTGTCCTTCATTTGATGTGTATATCATTATTTTGTATATGTAAACAATCCTTTCATTGTGGGGGATAAATACTGCTTGCTTGTGGTAAACCATCTTTTTGTGTTCTTGCATTGCCAGGGATTAAACTCAGTAGACAAGCACTCTGCCAACTGAACTCCACCCTGAGCCCATGAAAGATCTTTTCAATGCTGAAATTAATTTACTAGTATTTTCTTGCAGGCTTCGCATCTATATTCATTAGGGATTTGGTCTGTAGCATTGTCTTATGTTGTAGACCTACCTAGTTTTTATATGAGGATACTCCTGGCCCTCTAGAATGTGTTGGGAAGAAGTTCTTCTCCTTTTACTTTTGGACTAAGTTTGGGAGACCTAGTCTTAGTCTTTAAAATGTTTGACAGGTTCTATCTAGTCTTGGTTCCCCCCTCCCTTTTTTTGTACTGTGGATTGAACTTGGAACTTGCACTTGTCAGGCAGGCACTTATGCCACTGAGCTATATCACTGGGAATGTCTCATACGCTGATGAGAAAATGTGTATTTAGCATTTTTGAATGAATATTTTGTAGATATTTGTTAGATCTATTTGGTCTAGGATACTGTTTAATTGATTCTTCTTTTATTTTAAAGAGAGAAAATGATACAGAATTTCTAAACAAGATATAGGAAATTCACAGTGGTTACTACTGCACATTGTTATCTTCAGAGTAATTACTCTGATTGCAGAATGTAGGCATGCAAAGTTGATCAAAAAACAGAAGCATGGACTGTTCCCTTCAATGAACTGATACAAATCAGTAGTTCAGCCATCTGTGTGGCCTTGTGTGTACACATGTAAGGGCTTGTCTCCCTTTCCTTTTTCTGTTCTCCCATCCCAGTTCTTTCCTTTTGAGCAGTTTCTCTTTCGCCATCTCTGTTGTACCTTTTGGATCTTATTCATTCTTTCAGTTTCTTAACTAGGGAGACAATGTGATGTTTACACATGCTATTCTGATTTAGTTCACTTATTGAAACAATATTCTGGGTTGGCAGTTTTGTTTACCCTAGAATTGTAAAAACCTTATGCCATTTCCGGCCTATAAGATTTCTCCCAAGAAACCCAGGGATGCTCTATGTGCTGTTTTTCTTCTCTTTCAACTCTGAGAATTCTCTCTCTCACCTTTGCAAGCATGATTACAAGATTTCTTTGGGTAGACTTCAGTACATTAAATTTGACCAGAGACATTTGACCTTTCTATATCTTGATGCAGTATTTATATCCTTGTCTAGAATTAGGAGTTGCTATTGTTTGCTTGCTTCTTCTTTTTTTAAAAAATGATTTGTTCTCTTGGCATTCTCAAGTTCTCTCTAAAGCACAAGAACCTGAATACTTTCTCCTTTAATATTGCCCCAAAGTTTCCATGAGTTTCCTTCAATCTTTACTGACTATATTTTCGAATATCCAGTCTTTAAGCTTAATAATTATTCAGTTTTATCTGCTCATCTATTATTTTCTATGATTTTTTTTTTTTTTGTCTTTTTAACGTAGGGTTTCATCATGAAGCCAGGCTAGCTTTGTAATCACTTTGTAGCTCAGGCTGGCTTTGAACTCACAGTAATCATTCTGCCTCAGGCTCTTCAGTGTTCGGATTATAGGTGTGCACCGCCATGTGTGGCTCTAGCTTGTTCTTGATTTCACTGCGTTTATTTGTCAGTTCAAGGATTTGTTTTATTAAAATAAAATTTCTCCCATCTCTCTAAGTTTCCACCTTAAAGTTTGGAAATGTTTCTTTGTAGGTTCTTCAGGCTCTTTGTTAAAGTTTACTTCAAGCAACTGGTGTGGCCTTCCATACGGATTATGCTCTGGTCATTTTCTGTCCCCTTGTTAGGTGAAGTCACCAGTTCTTTTAAAAGCTTTTGATGCTTGGTGTTGTGCAGGATTGTTTGTTCAGTGAAGTATCAGGTACATATCCAGTTTTTCTAAAATGGTTTTGTGTCCATCTGCTCATTTTTTTCTCTGAGCTTGAATCACTTCCATTATTTCATTATCTAATTATGTCTGCAATGACTGATAAATTGTGTCATATTGTCAAGTGCAGAAACTTAACTAAATAACTCAGCAGTTCTATAATCTAGGGTGGAAAGGACATGGCTTTATCATGCTAGGCTGTTGCTTATTGTGTCAACTTGAGAGGATTAGAAGTTTAAGCAAGTGATTCAGCAGGGAGCCAGGGTCTTTACTTTGTAGACATCCCTTGCCTGTGCAATACAGGGCTCAGAGATGGTGGGAGTGTTATACCAGGTCTAGGGGAGAAGGCCTGCTTAAAGAATAAGGGAGGAAAAGAGACTTGCTTCCTCCTTTTTACTTCTGTTGGTTTTGCTATCTTCTGCCAACTTTTTCCCCTGTGCCATGCGACCCTGCCTTGAAGCTAGCTGATAACAGATGGAATCCTCCACAAACTGCGAGCTAAGTGAACCTTGCCTCTCTTAGGGTTGGGTATTTGTTATTTTGTTGTAGCAATGAAAGAAAAATTAACTGGCACAAAATCCAAGTCAAAATTTCCTGAAGATGTGCTGTTGGTCTGTGAGCATTATTTCAGTAGAACCACCCAAGCCTAGGTTTGTCTGAGATAAACTATTGCTATTGCTCAGAAAGAACAAGGGAAGCACTATTCAGAGGGAACAAGGAAAGAACCTTAAAAAAAAGTGTCTGTCTCAGTAAGTGTCTTCCTTGGCCAAGAGTTGGCCCAGAAGCCATGTCCAGTTTTACTAATCTTTGGTGGTTGCCTTAGTTACTCTTTTCTCATTGCTGGGACAAAAATACCTGACAGCCAACATTAAGGGAGGAACGTTTTATTTAGTTCACAGTTGGTAGATATTTCAGTCTATATTTGGCTGACTCCAAGGCAGAGTGGAACATGGCAGAGGGAAGCCATTCATGGCAGCAGAGAAACAGCAAAAGCAAAGGAAGGAACAGTAACCGAGGGAGCTAGCAAGCCTCTATCTTTTTCCCATATTGGGATGTAGATTCCCCACCCCAGCGTGGGGGTAGCACTCACACCCATAATCCCAGCATTGGATCATGAACTAATCAGAAACTCTAGAAGCCACCCCAATGATTATGTGAGGCTTTGGGGGGACAACTAGACACAAAACCTAACAGTCATACATTGCAGAATTACACATTGCCCTGGGCAGAGTGACCATGGCTGGACCACTCCCAGGCTATGTCAAGCTCTATACCTGTAGTCTCCCAAGCCCAGCACAAAACTGGAGTAAGACCAAGAACTCTAGGGATCTGGCTGCTTATTTCTAAAAGAATGAGCACTGCAGGCAACTGTAGAAGATGTTGGTGGGAACAGAACTGCAGAAGACTCCGTGTATACCTCTTACCGTCTCCCAGGTACTTTTCTAGAGGTCTTCTCTATAAGGCTAACTAGGTAATAGGATGTATTGGTATCTGTACAGTGTTTGCTTTTATCAACACAGCACAAAATTCTGGGAGAAAGTCTTGTACTTATTATTCAGTCCAACCTTTAATGCATGGAGTCTTGTACTTTGCTGCCTGAAATCGTGGTAATGTTGCTGAAGTCATTCTTCTGACCAACTAAGCTTATTTGACACGGATCGTGCCTCAGCCTCACAGCAATGGGGAACCTGCCACGTTCCACAGTTGCAATGAGTTCCATGCCTCAGTTGTTAGTATAAATACCGCACAAGTCCATCCACCTAGGTGCTAGGGCAATTTTAGAGTTTTGTTTGTGAGTACTGGCCTGCTAAAACCTGTGCTGCCCAAGTTTGGGGAATGAGAGGTAGAGATAGTCTCTCTTGGCCATCAAGGTGAAACTGAGCTTTATAGCATAAAGCTATAAAAAAACTCTGAAAAAAGAAATGGAACAGGACTAAAGAAAAAACAAATAAACAATAAATACCTACTGCATTTGTAGATTGGAGGCACGCAGCTTAAAGATTTTAAATTAACTAGCATGATTGAGATTTAATAAAATTTCCATGAAAATACCAATGTCATTCCTTACAGAACTAGGAAATGTAATCCTGAAATTCATGTGGAATCATAATAACCGCATACAGCCAGTGCAAGCTACAGAGCTCTAACAATCCTAACTGCTTGGGTCTGACATGAAGGCTGCCACGTAGGCTAATGCAACAGAATAGAACATCTAGAGGTTAATCGGCAGCCAGCAGACTATCGTCTGCCAGAAGTTGATTCTCAACACAGATATTGAAGAAATGACATTTCTTGAACAAATAATGTGGAGAAAACAAGCAGACGACTGAAACATGATCTCCTTTTCTGACTCTGAAAAACCATATTCTTGGAGTGGATTAAAGCTCTGAATAGGAGACTTGAAATTATTAGAGAAAAGCAGCCCCAAAACACTTTAAGACATTGGATAGGGCAGTAATGGGAAACCTTTTAGAGACTGAGTGCAGCAACTACAACCCAACCCCACTTATTTATCGTAAAATATCAACACTGCAATTGAACCCGAACACTGAGGTTTCAGTTTGGAAAACACACACAATTCGTGATGTCATTGCAGAGAGGGCGCTGGGTACGGCTCGCTGGGCTATGTGTGCCATAGGTTCAGTGCCACAGTATGGGAAATAATTTTCTACACAGCATCCCAAAAGCATGGGGGTGAGGGAAGCAAAAATTTTCCACTGGTATTACATCAAAGTAAAAAACTTCTGTACTACAAAGGAAGTGATCAGCAGAAGGAAGAAATAGACCATAGAGTTGGAGAAAATATCTATTACTTACTCATCTGAAAGATGGTTAATATCCAGAATAGATATATCGCTAAAAATTAACAAAAAGAACTGATCCAATTAAAAAGTAGATTTATATTAAAGATAAGATTTCTGAAAAGTAGAAATACAAACAACCAACAAATATATGAACAGTGCTCAATATTATTACTCATCTGGGAAATGCAAATCAGAACCAGAAGGAGATATCATTTCATCTTAGGTAGAATGACTCTTCTCAACAAACCACATGAAGCAAACTAAAAGTTGGCATGGTTGTAGGGAATAAGGAACTTTCACACCAAGGGTGGTAGGACTAGAAATTAGTACAATTCCTGTGAGAACCTTGAAGAGCTCTGTTCCTTGAAACAGTAAAACTAGACCTACCCAATCCTGCTATCTCTCTTCTAGGTGTAGATCCAAAGAAAATGAAATCAGCATACCAAAAACTTCCTCTCCACCCACCTATGTTTTCTGAGGCACAATAGCTATCGGTGAGCCTAGGTGACCCTCCATAGATGAATGAAGAAAGAAAATGTAGCACATGTTGACAGTGGAGAATTACTGAGTAATGAGAAAGAAATTTTATAACTTCAGAAAAAAATGGATGGAATTGGACGACATTATATGTAGCAAAATAAGTTAAATATGGAGCAACAAGTGCTTCATATCCTCTCTAGAGGAACAAGTTTTTCTTAAAAAAGTTACCTGAATATAGACTGGCAGTTAACAGGGTTTATGTGTTGGGAAAGGGTTAGCACAAAAAGGTTGACATTGAATTGGATCACTGTACATTATATAATATATAGAAACATCACTGAATCTCCCTTATTTGTAATTAATGATAATAAAATACAAAATAGAAAAGCAGTCTGTAAATACTCTCAATTAGAAATATAGAGTGCCAGTGAATTAATTATGCATGTATACTAGAAGATCATACCTTTATTTTTTTCTTTCATTACCAAATTCATACATACATAGTTTGGTAGCTTATAACACTGAAATGTGAGATATTTGAACAAAATATAATTGAAAATGAAATAAACAAGTGAAACTAGTGGAAACTGGAATTCACAGCAATGAAAGAGAATATATACAGAGAATTAGGTTAATACACTAAGGTACAAAGGAAAACTGCGTAATGAAATAATCAGAATATATATATATATATATATATATATATATATATATATATATCACTGCTAGTACACAAAGACCAGAAAAAAAAGACAATAGAGAAGAAATGTTTCTAAATTCTGTCAATGGGAGGTTAATATAAATTTGTAATAGACTCTGATAAACTTAACTGTATAGTGTAAGCCATCCATAAACTAATAAGATAATAACTCAAAAATAGTAGGATAAATCATTACAATGTCAAATAAGAGACTGGGCCAAAAACCATATTCTTGACAGGCTACAATTTTGTATTTCCTTGAATTTCCAAATATCTGTGTCAAAATTGTGTAACTGCTCATATCACATTGTATGGAAAGTTATTAGAATATCAATGATGGTCAGAAAATATCATTTCCAAGCTAAGTCAAAGATATTTGATACTCAGAAAGCCAGTGATGATAAGCTCAAGTACCTATGTTATAGAGTAATAGTATCACAAAGCTTTTCTGCTGGAAGGTTAAGAATGTAAGTTAACAGACCAAAAATTGGAGAAAAAGAAAGGCTATAAGGATAGCCAATATTTTGGCCCTAGCCCTTCAAGGTCAATAAAGACCCAGGATATAAGAGAACCTGTGCTGTAATATCCTATAACTCAGAGGTGTCCCAAATTTCCTGGTCAAGGAGATTATGGGACCTCAGAGGAAAGGGATGAATGAACTGCAGTGCGTCTAAGGAGAGTCAC
>PVJA010006004.1:5661-75862 GCA_004027025.1 Myocastor coypus
AAAAAAAAAAAAAAAAAAAAAAAAAAAAAAGAAAAGAAAAAAAGATAGATAGATAGATAGATTAGATAGATAGATAGATAGATAGATAGATAGATAGATAGATAGATAGATAGAGTAAAATTTCAAAATAAATAAATATATTCCCCTGACTTGGGGACGGCAAGTTCCAGACCAGCCTGAGCATTGCAGCGAGACCCTGCCACAAGATTTTTTAAAAAATGAATGAAATAATAAAAAAGAGGCTGGGAATGTAGCTCAGGGTGGAAGTATTGGATTGCTGCAATAACGGCAGTGCAATATGCAATAACGGGAGCCGACTCCTATCCTGGCGTCCCCACTCCCGGAGCCGCTAGCCCACGAGAGACTACACATCCCAGAATGCACCGCGCGCTCCGCCCGAGAAGCCCTGGAAGCCCCGGCCGCGGTCTCCACTCCCAGGATGCACCCCGATGCCCTCCCCACTGCTGGGAAGGGCTGCAGGCCGGCCGCGGGGTGCCGGGCTGGGCTCCTGGCTCACCTCGGAGCTCCGGGAGCCCTTCAGCACCTGCTTGGTAAGTGCGATCACGTCGGTCCCACAGGTGTTCACCTTCTCCGTGAGAAGCCCCTTCACCGACTGACCAAATCGGGCTTGCGAATCGGGCGTCGCCGACGCCATTGTCACAACAATCTGAGGCTCCAGCCTCGGCGACGGTGAGTCACCCGGGCCAAAAGAGACACGAAGCGGAAGAAAGCGAAGCGGAGGAAGGGACGCAAGCATCTGCCGCAGATTGCCGACTACTACGTAGTTCTTTTCAAAATGATGTTCTGCCGGGCGTGGTGGCACACGCCTGGAGTCCCAGCACTTGGGAGACTGAGGCAGAAGGATCGATGCGAGTTCGAGACCAGCCTGGGCTACAAAAGTGAGCTCAAGGCCAGCCTGAACTGCATAGCGAGACCCTGTCTCAAAAAGACAAAAAAAAAAAAAAAAAAGAAAACCCAAAATGCTGTTCAACAGATACTCCGAGGAACACAAGCCCCAAACAAGTCTCTGAAAGGAATGAAAGATAACAGTAAATCACTAATGGGGCTGGCAGGCGTAGTGGCACACACCTTTAGCCCCAGCACTCAGCGGCTGAGGCTGGAGGATTACTGTGAGTTCGAGTCCAGCCTACATAAGTGAGTGAGGGTCAGTTTAAATTACATATCGAGACCCTGTCTCAACAAACCTAAGTAAAATAATTAAAAAACCAGAATAGCCCCACTTCAGCCGCTTAGCAGTTGTGTGACTGCGAAGAGCTCAGCTGCTTCCTACTGGTGGCAAGACGGAAGGCTTGCCTATCGCGCTGCCGGGGTGGGTGCCTTGAGGATGCTGCTGTGGTGATCGTGATGCTAAGGTTTTGAGGCCGGCGATAAGGGAGTGGACGCTCAGCCCCAGAGCTCCCAGTGTGGCAGGTGGGCAAATAGAGGAACCAGCGAGAGCAACCTTGTAGGAAAATCAGCAAAGGACACGGACAATTCAAAGAAAAGTAAGCTCACAACGGCCAGTAATGCAAAACAAAAAGCCTAATGCACTGATACGTGTTTTATTTGCACGTTTGTAGTACATGATATTCACAGCCCACGGGAGAAGTTGGTGCACCATACTTCTTAATTCTTTGTAGTCCCCTTCCCCCTCGTCCCAGCTCCTCCAATACTTGGACTCACCCTACCGCTTTGCTCTTTTATTTATACTTTGGGTTTCTCATATAAGACAAAGGGTGTCGTGTTCAAGCTTGTGCATCCGGTTTATTTCACTTAACATTGTGCTCTCCAGATGCCTCCTCTTCCCTACAAATGACTCAGTGTATCCTTTATGCAGGGCAGAGCTCCCCTGTGAAGAAATACCTTTTTTTAAAGCCCACATCTGTTGATAGACACGAGCTGCTTCCAAGATCCGCTATTATGCATGGTGCTGCTGCAGTCTGCATTTGCTCCATGACAGCTACTGCATCAAGTCTGCCTCTGTCAAAAATGAGGGGAAGAGGGGTTGGGGAGGTAGCTCCGTGGCACAGGTGCCTACTTGGCAAGTGCAAGGTTGTGAGTTCAAACACCAGTCCCACACACAAAAAAAGAAAAAAAAAATGAGGGGAAATTTTCCATCCCACTCTCGGGAGCTGTACTGAGATACACTTCCTGGCAGAGTCCACGCCTGCCCCTCCTCCACTCCCCAGGTAGAGTCCCAGGGCCTCTCCAGTGGGAGTGCAGCTGTGTGCTGCCAGAAGGGGTGTCTGAGGTAGCACCTTCCTTCCTGTTGCTTGTTACATATAACCTGTGATTTTTACCCTATAGCCTTCCATCTTGTACCAAGTGTAACTCTGTGAACTCAGGATTCTGTAACTTGCCACTGGCCTTAAGCCTATAAGGTTCGTACAAATGTCTAGCTGCAGAGTTTCTCTTTTGTCCCCTTTTTGCGGGAGCTTCCTTGTACATACTTAGCAACCCGATTTGTTCCCTACATGCAATCTCCAACAGATGTTCATGGTAAATTCTGTCCTGTACAGCTTTGTCCACAGCCTGACCCCTCTGCACTTCCTCGTTGTTCCCCCTTGGGAGGCGAAACTGCCCGGGGGCCAAACCGCCATCTGTATGCTTGACAAACTGCTCTGCAAAAGGGTCATTGTTTTGTAAAATGTCAAATCACAACATGTTCAGTATCCCAGGTGATTGTGCCCTAAACTAGTTCCCAGAAAATTGTCCCTAGGGGCTGGGGAAACAGCTCAGTAGAATAAGTGCTTGCTTGGCAAACGCAAGGACCTGAGTTCAATCCCCAGTCTGGCAAAAAACAAAAAAACAAAAAAACAGAGCAACCAGAAAATTGTCCCACTTTCCCAACTCAGTATCCCCGGTGATTCTTCCCTAAACCAATTGTCCCCTGCCTCACCAACCTGTGATTTTTCTGCTAAAAAGTCCCCTAGCAGCAGCACCTGGCAAGCACTCTCTCTACCTTCAAGGGAATGTAGCTACTGGCCTGGCTAAAATAAAGCACTCCTTTTTGATTTTTGAGTCTTTTTGATTTTTGGGTTACAAAATTGCAGGTTCATTGGCTTTTGCTTTTTTCTTGTTGAATAATTCTGATTGTAAATAAAGCTTTTAATTTTGTTTGAAAAAGAATGCATTAGGGGCTGGGGAGATAGCTCCATGGCACAAGTGCCTGCCTGGCAAGTACAAGGTTGTGAGTTCAAACCCCAGTCCCGCAAAAAAAAAAAAAAAAAAAAAGAAAGAAAAAGAAAAAAGAATGTATTGTGGGGCCCGGCAGGATGGCTCAGTGGTCTAAAGCGCCTGCTTAGGAAAGCTTGGGTGGCTGCAGGGACCGCGGTTCAATGCCCTGCACCACATGCTGTGCCAGCCCTGCCCTCAGGGTAGGCTGAGCCGGCCGTAAGAATGAGTGAATAAACAAAGGTTCTGAAACAAGAAAAAAATAAATAAAATAAAAAATTCTTTTTTAAATTTATTTTTATTTATTTATTATTTTTATTCTTGTTTCAGAACCTTTGTTTATTCACTCATTTTTATGGCTGGCTCAGCCCGCCCCAAAGGCAGAGCTGGCGCAGCATGTGGTGCCGGGGATCGAACCGCGGTCCCTGAAGCCACCCAAGCTTCCCCAAGCAGGCGCTTTAGACCACTGAGCCATCCTGCCGGCCCTGAAATAAAAAATTCTTAAAAAAAAAAAAAGAATGTATTGTGCTACGATAAATATGGGTATGCATATATGCCCATAATTTTGGTAGGAGGGTTTGTTTCTTGGAGGTCTGTTTTGGTTTTGAATAATTTTTTTTTTATCGATTTTTTATTGAATTTTTTTAAATTTAATTTTATTTTTTTCTTGTTTCAGAACTTTTGTTTGTTGTTTATTTATCTTTCATGGCCAGCTTAGCCTGCCCTCAGGGCAGGGCTGGCGCAGCATGTGGCCCCGGGGATCAAACCGCGGTCCCTGCAGCCGCCCAAGCTTTCCCAAGCAGGCACTCTAGACCACTGAGCTATCCTGCTGGGCCCCGAATTTTTTTTTTTTTTTCTTTTAATACATTTCGTACTGGGTCTCACTACACAGATCAGATGACTCAACGATCCTCTTGTTTTCAATCTCCCAAGTTCTGGGCTTATAAGCACGTGCACCATGCCATCTCCAGAGATGTCTCAGTGTGACCCAGAGGCGGGTTGACATGGCAAGCCAAGGATCAAACCCTGGGCCCTGTGTCTGCCTAAGCAGGCACTGCAATCCACTGAGCTATCTGGCTGGCCCAGTTTCTGAGACCGGATCTGGCCTGCCTTGAATTCACTGGCACAGGCTGGCCTTAAACTCCCAATGATCCTCTTGCCTCAGCCTCCCAAGGGCTGATATTGCGGAGGTGTGCCGTGCCTGGCAAGTTTTTTTGTTTGTTTGTTTTGTTGTTTTTTAAACTCAGGAAGATACCTGGAAAAGGAATAGCAGACTCCAGTGGAGTTTAGCTTTTGAGCTGTTTCCATGATGCTTTCCAAATGGTGTCCAGGTTGTATTCCCACCTGCAGTGTAGAAGGGCTCCTTCTCACCTACAGCTTCACCATCTCTCTCTCTCTCTCTCTCGTTGTTATTGTTCATCAGGGATCAAACTCAGGACCTTGTGCTTGTCAGGCAGGTGCCTTGTGCCACTGAGCTACATCCCCAAGCCCCTGTTATGTGACTCCTTGGAAGTAGCCATGTTTTCTGGAGTAAGATGGAATCTCACTGCTGTTTTAATTTGCGTTTCTCTAATGTGATTCCCCAGGAAGCTATCTCTTCCAAGGACTTTTATAGAGGAAAGCCATGTGGTGAGGCAGGTCTGAGGTGGTGAAGAGGCATGGGAACTCGCTTACATGGGTATGAGGTGGGACAAAACTGTGGCCAACCAATGAGATTACAAGCACCATTGCTCAGGTAAAATTGATTAAAATCGGGTTTACAGGAATGAATTTTGAGTGGAGATGTTTCATAGTAGAAAGGATACAGAATAAAATTATAAATGGAAAATAAATGATAACAATAGCAACCTACAAGAATGAAGGCTAGTTGGAAAACAGGAAAAAATTATGCTTCCCTGGATCCAGACAAAGAGACATTTCAAACAAAGGATTTTCAAAGCTGCTAGACAGGGAAAAATAAAGTGTTCCTGATGGAGTCAGAAGAAGTTTCAGATTGCGGTGTCATGGGGCTTTGCCTCTCAGCCAGAGAGAACCCATGTTAACTGCAATATAAAGAGAAAGTCTGTTAAACTTGATAGATGCTCCTGCAGGTGTGTCAGTAGTTACCCAGCCAGTGGCCCCACTTGCAAACTGGACAGTGCTCAGTGTTTTCCCTATTTCTGGCAATTCATGTGGCCCAAGTAATATTGCAGTTGGTAAAACATAAAAGGCCAGTTTATTTGAGACAATACCCAATAGCCATAGATTAAAAAAGATTAAAACTCATATTTAAGAGATCTCTGCTAATGGACCTACAAAATGTTCTGACTAGTCTTTTTATAATTACAAACTTAAAGGTTATTACCTTCTAGATTCTTCTGATAATGTCTCAATAGCTGTTCAAAATATATCAAGGGCCAGCTCCTGTCCCTCTCTCTCTCTCTTTTTTTTTTTTTTTCTGTCCCTCTCTTGGACAGGAGCTTTCTTTCCTCTAAGAAATCTATTTTACTCATTCAAAAAAAAAAAAAAAAAAGAATGAAAGGAGGCACTTGTTGCCTGGCAAGTGCCTGGGCTTGAGTTCTATCCCCACTCCTAAAAAAGAAAAGAAAAGAAAAAGGAATGATGGGGGCCCAGCGGGATGGCTCAGTGGTCTAAAGCACCTGCTTGGGGAAGCTTGGGCGGCTTCAGGGACCGCGGTTCGATCCCCGGCACCACATGCTGCACCAGCCCTGCCCTCAGGGCGGGCTGAGCCGGCCATAAAAAATGAGTGAATAAACAAACAAAGGTTCTGAAACAAGAAAAAAATTTAAAAAAAGAAAAAGGAATGAAAGGAGGGCTCAGCTGGCATAAGCATCTGCCTGGCAACCACAAGGTCCTGAGTTTGATCCCTCATACAAAATATAAAAGAAAGAGAATACAGTAAAGACAGCATTTTGTACAGAGAGAAGAAGAAGGGTTGAAGGTAAGGGAGAGAAATGAGAAAAAAAATTAAGACATAATATGCACAGGTACAAGTTCCCAATGATAAGTGTGATTATTATGTCAAAAGTGTACCAATAACATTAATTTATGAAAAAATGGGCAACTGAAATGAAGAGGCACTTCTCTAGTTGTCCCCCCAAAGCCTCATGAGTCGGGGGCAGGGACTTTTAGAGTTTGAGACTTGATCCCTGGGATTATGGGATTATGGGTCTAAGTACTTCTGGGATGATGGGTGTAGCCTAAGGTGGAGGCTGAGGGGGAGAGCCTGAGTGTAATATAAAGAGAGACAGTCTAGAGCTGTTGCTCTCTGCTACCCTGTTTGGTTGGCTGCCTCTGCCACCATTTTGTTGCTGTTCCACTCAGCCTTGGGCCCGCCGAATATGGACTGAAACCTCAGTAACTGTGAGCTAAATAAACCTTTCCTTCCTTCATTTTGAATGTCATGTTTTTGTCCCAGCAGTGAGTAAAAAGTAACTAAGACACTGAGTTACATCAGAAATCAACCAGGCTAACTTAATATACTTATCAATACATAGCACTTAGGTTAAACCAATGTCACATTCAGTGTTTTAGATATGGTCTCCATTGTAAGCAAGGGGCACTGTTGAGGGATTTTTTTTAACACTGTGGCTGAGTTTTATGTCACAAATATAAGACCTGACTATTTATAGGCCCAAAGCTATTGGACACTGTATAACCAGTGTCTTTAGAACGTTTTTATGGGGACAGAATTTTATCTGTCTTTGGGGATCTGTTTTAACTACTGAAATACTTTTTGAGTCTTTTATGTGAACAACAATAACATTTGCAAAAACCAGTCTTAGCATAATTTTGATTAGTTAGCAGCTGGAATACAGTGCAGTATCTCAGTTACAGCTACAGCAAGATGTCTTTTAAAATCTGTTTCTGTTGAAGTATGACAACTGAAAGGAAAGTCAGGGTTGGAGAGGAACAAAGAGACCTGTGCTAATATCCAGCAATAGGCTGGGTTACTCTCTAGTTATGATTACTCAGGGCTTCTCCGTGAAGATGACAGGTAGACATAACTGTCCAACCAGAGAGAAGAAGCAGGTCCAGTGCCCTTCAGTCCTCCTGGACCATCTGGGAAGCAGAGTCCAAGCTCTGGGACCTGTGCCTCAGAGTGCAGTCTCACTTCTAGTGACTGCCTTGGCTGTCAGGGCATGGCTTGTGGACCTCTTACTGCAGTCCCTCTTACAGTGGCCTGGCTTCTGACAGCAGTAGCAGATAAACATTGTCAGCAGACAAATCTCATTGTCATTGAGCATTTCTTGAGTCCAGAGAATCAGACTTAGGGTTTATTTTGAGGCTGCAACAACGGCAGCCATTTTTTTTAAAAATTGCTTTGCTTTCTCTCCCTGGTTTTTTCCAGTCCTGACCATAGAACACTAAGTGGTTTTTACTAAGGTATCAAGTTATCTAAACTGGGGCCTGGCGGGATGGCTCAGTGGTCTAAAGCCCCTGCTTGGGAAAGCTTAGGCGGCTGCAGGGACCGCGGTTCGATCCCCAGCACCACATGCTGCGCCAGCCCTGTCCTCAGGGCAGGCTGAGCCGGCCATAAAAATGAGTGAATAAACAAACAAAGGTTCTGAAACAAGAAAAAAAAAAAAGTTATCTAAACTGAAGTCTATCTTTTATAGCTCTTTTCTAATATCTGGAGATGACCAAGCAATGAATTTATCTGTAGGATAATCTCTCTCTATTGAGTTGGGATCTAGGGAAATATGCTTTACCAGTTCCTCCATTTAACATTTTTTTTTTTTTTTTTTTGTCTTTTTGAGACAGGGTCTCGCTATGCAGTTGAGGCTGGCCTTGAGCTCACTTCTGTAGCCCAGGCTGGTCTCAAACTCGCACCAATCCTCCTGCCTCAGCCTCCCGAGTGCTGGGATTACAGGCGTGAGCCACCACGCCCGGCTCCATTTAACATTTTAAGGAATCAGAGGAGTGTAATCTTCCTCCTGGTAAATAGCTAAAATTTAATAACTAAAGGCTTGGTTTAAATATTAACCTTGGTCAGTCTGAGTGAGTCCTCTAAAGACATCAATAAACTTAGAATTATCTAAAGATCTTCTAGGATCCAACTCTGTTTTAGGTCACTAAGAGAAAAAGGCACCTGAATTCTGGAAGTTCCAAATTGTCCATTAACTTCCTGGAACAAATATTGTCTTTGAGGAGTTTACCTAAACCTTGCTAAGGGCAGGTATGACCTTATAGAGGGTTAGATTTCAGCTAGTCTAGAAGCCCCTTCCTCTAGACTATCAGGGCAATCAGGGGAAACCTTACTTATTGTAATGGCGGGTGAGGCTGTGATTAAGGTGGTCTTGTCCTCGGGGTCCAGTGGTTGGATTGGAGTGTCAGCTAAAGAAGAGACTTTGACTGTGAGATTCCCATATGGATGCAAAAAGAGAGTTCTGGACATTTTCATTTTACCTCAAATTGATTTTCCCTGAAGGCATCCCATGGGGAGACCAGTCCAGAGCAGGTGGATGCTTGTGGAGAGAAAGAGACAAGGTCCAACCAGCATATCCACCCTGAAACTGGTGCACGATTCTTGTCTCCTGAGAATCTCATAAACTGTACAAAACGTGTACTTATTCCTATTGAAGATTTGTGAGTATGTTACAGTTAGTCTGGCAACAGCAATGTCTACATAAAGAAGCATAACTATTCTGTAAAAAAAAAATAAAGTGAATTGGAAGCACAGCACATTTCCTATAGTGCTGTAAAACAGACCAACTTTGGAGACAGACAAAAGAGACAGTTGACTGGAAGAATCTTGCCCTGGGCCCCAGGGCAAAGAAATCTTCAGGACATTTATGTTCTTCCATCTAGTCACCAGAGCAACGTTTCCTGCTCACAGGAGATGGGATGATAGGCATGTGCCACACCATGCCCTAGTCTAAATTCCTGTCTCAGTGCACCCCGGCGTAGGGCTGGCATGGCAGGCCTGGGAATAAAATCCCTGGCCCCCGTGCCTGCATAGAGACTCTTTAATCCAGTGAGCTATTTGTTCAGCCCTATGTCATTCTGCTAGTTGTATGTACCTCTAAAAAAGGAAAGTGCAAGAAGCCGGGTGTGGTGGCGCATGCCTGTAATCCCAGCACTCAGGAGGCTGAGGCAGGAGGATTGGTGCGAGTTTGAGACCAGCCTGGGCTACAAAAGTGAGCTCAGGACCAGCCTCAACTGCATAGCGAGACCCTGTCTGAAAAAGATAAATAAATAAATAAATAAATAAATAAATAAATAAATAAATAAAAATAAAAAGGAAAGTACAAAGAGGTGAGAAAGTTAGGAGTAAGGTCAAAGAAAGGAAACTGAAACAGAGCAAGCCTGCCATTCACTAGCATGTAGAGAGGGATCAGAACAGTCTATCTCAGTGAAACCTGTCCTTCAAGTCTTTAAGAACGGTTGCCAAATTAAGGTCATTTAGTTGGCAAAAGAAGGCCTGTGTTTTATAGACAGACATGTATATTTTCTAAGTCTGAGCTAGATTTAAAAGTCCCATTTTGGACTGGGGAGATAGCTCCGTGGCACAAGTGCCTGCCTGGCAAGTGCAAGGTCATGAGTTTGAACCCCGGTCCCGCAAAAAAAAAAAAGTCCCATTTTACAGAAGCTTACATAAAGGTAGTAAAGCTAGGAGGCTTACTAACGTTACTCTCTCTAGCACTGTTGTCTAAAGTCAAGCAAGGAATACAGTACATTTAATATCTAATTCAAATGCAATGTATATAAGTACACAGTAAAAAAAAAAATAAGTACACAGTGGTCATAAAATGTCCTACTAGAGAAATATCACCTTATTTAGCATTTCCATGTCTTACCCTAGATTTACAACACAACATTTTAACCAATATTTTAACAAAACTATATTAAAAGATACAACATAAGCAATTGTATGCAATTTTAACCAAACTATATGAGACAACAACATATGAGCAATTACGAGCAATGGGAAAAGACATCAATCAACATGTAAAGCATAACGTTTGTTACCTAAGCAAGTCCCAATTCAGAATTTATGAAAGAAAAGCAAACTCATAGCTCCATCCAGTGATCTTGGTAGGAAACCCCAAATGATTCATTCTTTTTTAAAAAATAGTTTTCGGGCCTAGCAGGATGGCTCAGTGGTCTAAAGTGCCTGCTTAGGAAAGCTTAGGCGGCTGCAGGGACTGTGGTTTGATCCCCGGAACCACAGGCTGTGCCAGCCTTGCCCTCAGGGCAGGCTGAGCCTGCCATAAAAATAAACAAAAGTTCTGAAACAAGAAAAATAAATAAATAAATAAATAATAATTTTCTGCCTATTCTCTCCCTTCCCTCCCACGGCCCTTCTCTTCTTCTTCCCTTTGAATGCTTTCTTCCCACTTCCCAATGTCTGGCATCCATTGTGCCCTTTATCTACCCTTTGGGTCCCTCGTGCAAGAGAAACAATGCAATAAACTTGTGTCTGATTTATTTCACTTTGAGTGTGGTTTCCAGGTGCATCCACTCACCTAGGACTACCCTCCATGCTGGCAGAGCAGTACTCGGTTGTACTTAATTAACGTATTCTGTTTACCCATTCATCCACTGATGTAGTATCTGGGCTGTTTCCAAGATACAGCGATTAATGCTTGTGCTGTTGTACAGGTGGGTGTGTGTATATCGAGGTAGGATGGTGCTTTTAACTCTCTCTCTCTCTCTCTCTCTCTCTCCCTCCCTCCCTCCCTCCCTCTCTCCCTCTCATCTGGTAGCAGGAATAGAATGTAGTCCTGTGCTTACCAGGCAGACACTAAAAGCGACACCCCCAGCCTGACACTTTTAACTCTTAAGGGAAAATACCCATTAGAAGGGAGAAGCTCTCCCTTCTAATGGAACTTCTAGTTTCAGGTTTTTGAGGATTCTGCACACAGATTTGCATGGTGATCGTATCACTTTACACTCTCACCAGCAGTGGAGACGGGTTCTTTTTTCCCTCAGTCTCAGCAGCACTTATTGGTTGATTCCTTGTTTAGAGCTATTTTTTCTGAAGTGAGAAAACATCTCAGTGTTGTTTTAATTTGCGTTTCTCGAATGGCCCATGGTGCTGAACATTTCTTCGTCTATTCATTCGCTGTTGGGATTTCTTCATCTGAGAAGTGTGTATTCATCTTAGACACCCAGTTTTGGTTTGGGCCCTTAAAACTTGAGGCATCTGATTTTTTGAGTTCTTTATATAGTCTAGGTATTAGTCCTTTATCTGAGGAATAGCTGTTAAAAATTTTTTTCACATTCTGTGGACTTTTTTCACACTGTTGGCTGTTTCTCTTGTAGTACAAAAGCTGTTTGATATTATGTGAGCCCAGTTGTTGATTCTTTGTAAAATTTCATGTGCAATCAGAATTTTATTCATAAAATCTTTGATTATACCTATGTCTTGAAGAGCTTCATCTATTCTGTCTTGCAACAGGTTGTTTCATTTATTTATTTTTTGCTAGGTGTATTGGCCTTCATCCACCAGGCATGATGGTACACACCTGTAATCTGTGATTCCTCGGGAAGCTAAAGCAGGAAGATCACCCCAAGTTCAAGCTCGGGCTGGGCCTCATAGTGAGGTCAGGGCCAGCCTCGGCTACCTGGCAAGACCTGATCTCCCCCTCCCCCATACTAGCAATAAGTTAACGGGACACAGAAACACCTCCAAGAACATTCAGCTCCCTGATCTTTAACAAAGGGGCATGCCTAGTAAAAAATTCTGAGTGGTGGTTTTTTTGTTTTTTTGTTTGTTTGTTTGTTTTGTGGGACCAGGGTTTGAACTCATGACCTTGCACTTGCCAGGCGGGCACTTGTGCCACAGAGCTATCTCCTGTGTCCCTAATAGAATTACATAGTTTGTTTGTTTGTCTTTTTGAAACGGGGTCTCACTATGCAGTTCAGGCTGGCCTTGAGCTCACTTTTGTAGCCCAGGCTGGTCTTGAACTCACACTGATCCTCCTGCCTCAGCCTCCCAAGTGCTGGGACTATAGGCATGTGCCACCATGCCTGGCCAGTCATGAGTTTCTTGACGCTCTCATGGAAATACCTTATTTCTCTATTGAATTGTGTATGATATATATCTAGTTTGGATATTGTTATCTTTCAGAGTTTAAAATACTTCACTCCCAGGACTGGGGAGATAGTTCCATGGCACAAGTGCCTCACTGGCAAGTGCAAGGTCGTGAGTTTGAACCCTGGTCCCGCCAAAAAAAAAAAAAAATACTTCACTCCCAGCTTTCCTGGCCTTAAAAGAGTTGTGTTGAGAAATTTGTAATTCTGTTGTATCTACCTTTCTAAGTGACTTTTCCTTTTTTTTTTTTTTTTTTTTTTTAAGACTACGATTTCCTTATGCAGTTCAGGCTGCCCTTGAGCTCACTTTGTAGCCCTGGCTGGCCTTGAATGTCCATGATCCCCCTGCCTCAGCCTCCCCAGTGCTGGGACACCTGAGCTGTGCCACAGGAGCGCCTGAACAGGACCAAGCAGCAGAAGCTGCAATGGTAATTACAGAACTAGGTGAAGACAGCTTTGCCGCATAAAGAGTGAAACAGGCCTGCAAAGGAAGGAGGCTCACAGGCTCCTTGAATGAGAAGAAAGCGACACCTACGTATATCTTCATGCCTTTCTAAAATCCGAAGGATAAAGAAAACATTTTGCAAGTATGTAGACCTTCCCGTTGCTGAGGTAAAGTACCTGACCCCAAAGTTAGCGGGGGACAGGTTTTGTTTGTTTGTTTGTTTTTGTTTTTTTTGCTGGACCGGGTTCAAACTCATGACCTTGTGCTTGCCAGGCAGGCACTTGTGCCATGGAGCTATCTTCTCAGCCAGGAGGACAAGTTTCTTCAGCTCACAGTTGGCAGAGGTTTCAGCCTGTAGTTGGCCAGTGCTCAGGCAGAGCAGCCTGGTCAAGGGGCGTTGCAGAGACAAACGGTGCCGAGTGGCAGGCAGCAGGCGGCACCAGCAGGTCTGCCTTCCTGTCCCCATTGCATAGAGCACACAAGCTGTAAACTTCTTCATTGGTGCCACCACACCCAGGACAGGGCGCCCTTATGCCCAGCGTCATGCCCTTGGTCCACACTCATGGGCCCCAGTGCAGCCACTTTCAAAACTCCCCACCTGGGACCGCATGAGGCTGTAAGGGAGCAGCTGGGTACACAGCATGACACCTATAAAGGGGCAGAGGGCAGGGGACTCAGTTCAGCAACAGAAACACCTGCCTGGCAAGCACAGGCCCTGAGTTTATCCCTGGTACCAAAAAAATTAAAAAAGGCAAAAGTCAGGCCGAGCTCAGATTTTTCTTACAACTCTAATTGCCACAGAGCAGTGAAACATTTATGGAGTTTTAAGGTAAAATAATTCTGAGCCAACAATTATACACCCTTCCTTCTCTTTTCTGTATTTTTTAGGGAAGGGTCTACAGGCCGAGGGTCTCACTATGAGATGGGATTCGTAGGGATCTGCTGCTTGCAGCCTCCCAAGAGCTGGGATTACAGGCACGCACCGCCACACCCAGGATCAACTACAGCCTCAGCACATCCTGGGGGCGGGAACAGCATGGCAGGCCTGGGGATTGGACCCCCAGCCCCTGGGCCTGTTCGCAGGCACTTTAATCTTCACCCTTCTAAATTAGTATTTGTATATGAAGGCACTGGAAGACAGTCTCCAGTGTCAATATCTGATATCAGGGGCTTAAGAAACTATATCAACCAAGAACCCCTGAAGATTTTACCCCATGATTCACTGCAAGCAACAGAAAAATGCAAGTAGGGTGATCGTTGGATGAAAGATTTGATGGTCAACAGCTAGTTAACATGAGGCTGGGGAGGCAGCTCAGTGGCACAGGGCCTACCTAGTGAGTGCAGGCCCTGAGCTTGAGCCCAGGTACAAAGAAAAAGGAAACCAGTTACATGAAGTCTAACGTTGTCGCATGGGGGTAATAAACCTAAATGCAAAATAGATTTGTAGACTTCCAGTGTACGTAGGTTGTGTGTGTTTTGAGACTGGGTCTTACCACGTAGTTCAGGCTGTCCTTCAGCTCGTAGCAATCCTCCTGCCTCAGACTCCTGGGTACTGGGGTTCCAGGCGTGCTCCGCCACACCCTCTAGTTGATTTAGTTTTCCTGTCAAAATACATGCCAAATGTTGGGCATATTGAGTGAGTAAACACTTTTATTTTTGCCACATAATATCAACATAGGGGAAAGAAACTCCCGACCTGCTAGATGACCAATCCGTGTTTGTATTCTCTAAAACTGAATGAATTTTAGGAACAACTGAAGTTAAGAGCAGAATATACTTGGGGCAGAGAACAGCTTCTAAGAGACAGAAAGGGTCCCACGTGGGTTGCCGAGGGCCCTGTTTCTCAAGGGGGAATTTTATAGCCCAAAACCTGGAGGTACAGTAGGTCGAAGGAGGGAAAATTCTAACCAAAACTAGTAAGATTCTGACTATAGTTGTTGAGGTAGCGCTGATCCGATGTGAAACCACAAGGTGGGCATGAGGTGGAACAAAACTAGTGAACCAGTAAGATTAAGTATACTCTTAGATAATATTTATTTATTTATTTATTTATTTATTTATTTATTTATTTGTGTTATGGCCAGCTCAGCCTGCCATGGGGCTGGGACAGGCACAGCATGTGGTGCCAGGAATCAAACTGTGGTCCCTGAGGTTGCCTAAGCTTGCCTAAGCAGGCACTTTAGACCACTGAGGCATCCTGCTGGTCCCACTCTTAGATACTGTTGACTAAATGAGGCTCTCATGAGAAACAAGTCACTCAGCAAAGGCATACGTGTGCGCCGGACTTTTCCTGCAGGACGTGGGTCATGTGGCTCTCCCTGGCTCTCAGGGGCCCACAGGACTAGTTAGATGGTAGATCACTGCTGCTCACCCCTGGGGCAGTGTGTGGGAGGAGTCTTCCGAGCTGGCGTCTCGGTGGCAGGGTGCTCCTGGCCTCAGAGGCAACGCAGGTTCTGTTGCGACCCGCAGGGGCCTGTCCTATCTGATGCCTGAAGGTGCCTGCCTAACTGCATGGTCTGTATAGACATGAATGTTAGTGAGCCGAGTTTCTGACAGAAGTGCTTTGTCATTGTGCAGAGTATAAACACAGAAAAGACATTCTAAATGTCAGTAGGACAAAATTCAAAAAGGCACAAGTCAGTATTGATGATGCAAGGAGAAGACTCCCAAAGTGCCAGTGGAAGAGGGGTGTGTGGGAGCCCATGCTGGCCACTCTTTCCTGGGCACCCCCTGGGGTCCAGCCTGTCCCGCTGAGCCTTCCCCACCCTGCTTCAGGGACCTGTTTGTGCCCGACCAGCAAAGGAGGGTGAATGGTAGAGACACTGAGTCTCACAAGCCAGCAGCCAGGCTCACGCCTTCTGTTGCCCTAGACCCCAGGACAGCAGCTAAAGTAACTGCCTTCCAGCATCCTTTTAGTATGACTGAGGACCACAGCCTGTGCAGTCCTCCCTAGAGCCGGGACCTGCCATGGCCTACCTGGTGCCTTCCTTCTGTGCTCACAGAGCGGGCCACCTAAGCCTCCAGTCACCACACTGATTGACACACTGACTGAAAAGACCAGTCATTGGGCCCGGCAGGATGGCTCAGTGGTCTAAAGCACCTGCTTGGGGAAGCTTGGGCGGCTTCAGGGACCGCGGTTCGATCCCCGGCACCACAGGCTGCACCAGCCCTGCCCTCAGGGTGGGCTGAGCCGGCCATAAAAATGAGTGAATAAACAAACGAAGGTTCTGAAACAAGAATAAAAATAATAAATAAAATTTAAAAAAAAGAAAAGACCAGTCATTTCTGCGCCGAGCGCAAGTTCACAGAAATCAGTTTGTTATTGATTCGGGGGTGAAAATACACACATTCCAAGTGTCCAGAATGGAAAAGAAGTGGAAACCCCGGGCCAGTGAGATAGCTCAGAGGACTGAGCACCTGCTTCAGCAAGGGCAGGGGCCAGGTTTGATGCCCAGCACCACATGCCATGCCAGCCCCACCCCTTGGCACACTGAGCTGGCAACTAAGTCTGGGTGTGGCGGCACACAGCTGAAATCCCAGCTCTGGGTCGGGGGCTGAAAACAGGAGGGTCACTATAAGTCTGAACTGCCTAGTGAGACCCCCGTGCCAAACACATAGAAAGATAAATTAATAGATGTTGTATGTTATATGCTGAAAGAAATGACAACGAGGCCTGACGAAGGCAGCGCAGAGGACTCACTGAGGCTCGTCGCTCAGTGAGCCAAGAACCCCTGAAGCACATCAGCTTTATGCCAGGCAGTCAGCATGATCTCGTGCATAATCATTTTAGTAAAGGAGGACCATGTGCTTAGTCACGAACGTGACCACGATCTCCATTAACTTCCATCCCTTCCCTATCATCGGGCTCACCCAGGAGTCAACCATTAGCATTCTAAGCAGCTATCCATCACCTGGAGTCCCAGCTTTGCCTGATTTTCAGGCACAGACCACAGCTGTCCCTGGGCCCGATTCATTATACTCCATTTCTTGAAATGCCAGTTAGGCTACAAATAGATACTAAAAAAATGAAGGAAGGAAAGGTTTATTTAGCTCACAGTTAGTGGAGGTTTTAGTCCACACTCAGCAGGCTCCAAGGCCAAGTAGCCCATGGAAGAGGGCAGCAGTTCATGGCAGCAGAAAATAGCAATAGCAAAGCAAAGGAAAAAGGAGCAGCTGTGGCTTCCAGCGAAGCTCTCTCCCATCCTTATAAGCAGGCTGCTCTGGGCTGGAAGTGCAGGGCTCACACAATGTCCATAGCCTCCTCTTGCACAGGATGCAGATTTTACAAAGAATCCTGGCTCTCTCCCAAGTCACTTAATTAAACTTTTTTTTTTAATTAAACTTTTAAACTTCTCAAGTTGACACAATGCATCAACCTGTATGATTCAACTGTATGATTGTCAACTTGGCAGCCAGACATTTCTTTAAACCAGTTTCCAGGCATGTAGGCATGCTTACTAACATTTTACAACTTGAACATTATAACACAAGTTTAATTATCATTAAGAATCCCTATTAGGAGCTGGGCGTGGTGGCGCACGCCTGTAATCCCAGCACTCGGGAGGCTGAGGCAGGAGGATTGGTGTGAGTTCGAGACCAGCCTGGGCTACAAAAGTGAGTGCAAGGCCAGTCTGAACTGCATTGTGAGACCCTGTCTCAAAAAGACAAAAAAAAAAAAAAAGAATCCCTATTAGGGCTAGCCAGATAGCTCAGCAGATTAAAATGTCTACTTAGGCAAACACAGGGACCAAGGATGCCAGGCCAGCCCTGTTGCCAGGGCAAGCTGAGACTTTAAATGAGACTGGGTGTGGTGTCACATGCCTGTAATCCCAGTTCTTGGGAGGCTGAAAAACAGGATCACTGCGAGTCTGATCTGTGTAGTGAGACCCTGTAGACCCTGTACTAAATACATTTTTAAAAAGAGAGAGAGAATCACTATTAAGTCTAACAACATTGTCTTACTTTAGAACCATAACATTTTACCCCTGCGCCCCCCCTAAAGACTTATATATGTCGCTTTATGCAAAACACATTTTAGTCCATCTGTAAGAGTTGCCAAGTTTCAGCACTGCAGAAAAGTCCAAGTCTCTTCCAAGATCCAAGGCAAACTCTTAGCTGTGAGCCCCTGTACAAATGAAAGGTTAAATACTGCCAATATTCAAAGGCACACCAGGATGCAAAGCATTGAGATCTAAGCAATTCCCAAATCCCACAGGGCAGACATTAAGTTCTGTAGTTTCACATTCAACATCTGAGGCAATCTGTGGAAAATTTTGAATTCCATGTGGCTCCACCTCTGGCATTTGTTCTAATTATAATTCCTGTGGCTTTTCTGTGGGGCCTGCTCTGCTCTCTTGTTGCAGCTTTCCTCAGACAATCCACATTCCTGGCTTTTCCAGACTTCTGGGAATTCTACTGAATAGGCTTCTCACTCACAGCTTTACACACAGTCCCTCCCAGGGGCACAGTTCCTGGCCTTCTAGCCCTTCTGAAATCTGGGTGGCAGTCTTCTTAACCTCAAAATTCCTACATTCTAAGAAAGAAAGAAAGAAAGAAAGAAAGAAAGAAAGAAAGAAAGAAAGAAAGAAAGAAAGAAAGAAAGAAAGAACTTCTGCATTCTACATGCACCTAAAATCAGCACCACATGGATGCTGAGATCTGCAGCCAGCTGGAGCAGCAGCCAGGCTTCCTTCTGTTAACTGTAGGGGTTGAGCATCTGGATTGCTGAGAACTCTGATTCTGATTCCAAGAAACAAATTCTGTATGCTGCACCCACTCTGGAATATGGTGTGACTGCTGCCTCCATTCTGGAACATGGGGCTCTGCAGCTTTCTCCTCAAAGCAAAGTCCCTCACCCTTGTGGCTCTGAGGCTGTGAAGGGCACCTCCTACCACCTCCTGTGATGCCCTCAGGCCATCTCTTTTTACAAGGAAGTTAAAAGATAATCGAAAAAAAATTTCTCATACAGGGTCTTGCCTTGCAGTATGCAGTTCAAGCTGGCCTTAGGCTTGCTATCTAGTCCAGGCTGGTCTTGAACTTGTAGTACTTCTGCCTCAGCCTCAAAGTGCTGGGATTATAGATGCCACCACACTGAGCCTAAAAATATTAGGTCATAGTTTTACAGGAAGAATTAAGTCAACAGTAGGCAGGAAGAGATCAGGAAGAGAAAGGAAATTTTATGAACAGTACAAGACCCCAGAAGAGAAATCTCCAAAGTCTGAGGTATTGATTACAGAGAATTTATCTTACCCTTGGGTAGCTGAACATTATGATATAGAGGTATCTTGTGGTCAACATAGCTGTATGTAGTAAGTTGTTTTTATCACATTAACAAAAGTTTTACGCCAGGTGTGGTGGCACACGCCTGTAATCCCAGCACTCGGAAGGCTGAGGCAGGAGGATCAGTGCGAGTTTGAGACCAGCCTGGGCTACCAAAGTGAGCTCAAGGCCAGCCTGAACTGCATAGCGAGACCCTGTCTCGAAAAGACAAAAAAAAAAAAAAAAGTTTTAATTTGATGGCAAATTGTATGATTTAGCTGAGTTCAGCGGCAGAGAACAGACTGCCTGCAGCTTTACCGAGCAAAGCAGCTGCAGGTAGGTCAGGAGTTCTGCCTCAGTAGAAATAGAGGGTAACATTTTGACTAGACAGAAATAGGGTGTTTCAAGATATTTTACATTTAAGAGATTATCTGGGTAAAATAAATAAAACTCTCATGTATTTGGTACAGCGATCCTCCTGGTTTCAGCCTCCCCAGTGCTGGGATTACAGGCATGCTCAACCACATCCAGTCTCTGTGGCCAGCTCAGCACACCCAGGGCCTGGGCCAGTGGGGGATCAAACCCTGGTCCCTGCAATTGCCTAAGCAGGTGCTTAGCAGATAAAATTCTTAAAGACATTTGTGTAGGCCAAGACTAGGAATACAACCCCAGTCTCAGGAACTATCAAGAGACAGTCCACAATACGGAAAAAAATGTTTGCCAGCTGTTCCTCAGACAAAGAATTATTGTTAAGAATATATAAAGAGGGCCTGGTGGGATGGCTCAGTGGTCTAAAGTGCCTGCTTAGGAAAGCTTGGGCAACTGCAGGGACCGCGGTTCAATCCCCAGCACCACATGCTGTGCCAGCCCTGCCCTCAGGGCACGCTGAGCCGGCCATAAAACTAAATAAATAAACAAACAAAAGTTCTGAAACAAGAAAAAAAAATAAAATTTAAAAATCTTAAGAAAAAAAAAAAAAAAGAATATACAAAGAACTGAAAAAAATATCAGGTTGGGCCGGGGAGATAGCTCAGCGGTCTAAGCACCTGCCTGGCAAGTGCAAGGATCCAGGTTTGATCCCTGCTACTGCATGCTGTGCCAGCCACTGAAACCAGGTGTGGTAGCACACGCCTGTAATCCCAGCACTGAGGAAGCTGAGACAGGAGGATCACTAGGAGTCTGAGCTGCTTAGGGAGACTCTGTACCAAATAAATACATACACACTGTGTTATCTGATCCATCAAGTGGTAAGGTTGGACATGCTCAGCAACAGCTTGTCATTAAGAGGAACTGGCATATTGGTGATAGAGCCAGGATAGGCTTAGAAGGTGCAAGTAAATTATATGAGAAAGTTGTCCACATACCTATGGCTCCTACATCTGCTGTATTGCCTCCTATTTCCCAGCATGCACCTATGGTGTTGTGGGGTGTACCATAAAATCAGCTATCAGAGGAAGAAAAGACTAGGGCTTGGTTTATGGATGGCTCTGCACGCTATGCAGGCACCACCCACAAGTGGACAGCTGCAGCATTACAGCCCCTTTCTGGGACATCACTAAAGGGCAGTGGTGAAGGGAAATCATCACAGTGGGCAGAGCTTCGGGCAGTGCACCTGGTAGTACATTTTTCCTGGAGAAAGAAATGGCCAGATGTGCCACTATAGACTGACTCATGGGCCGTAGCCAACAGTGTGGCTGGATGGTCAGGAACTTAGAAGGGCCATGGCTGGAAAATTGGTGACAAGGATGTTTGGGGAAGAGGTATGTGGATAGACCTCTCTAGATGGGCAAAGGATGTAAATATATTTGTTTCCTGCTTAGCCTGGCAATGAGAACAGGTCCAGCACCAAGCCATAGATCAAAAATCTGCAGTCCTCACCCTGATGTTCGAAATCAGCAGAGTGGGGAATTATAGAAATATAGAGATAATGGGCCCGGCGGGATGGCTCAGTGGTCTAAAGTGCCGCTTGGGAAAGCTTGGGCAGCTTCAGGGACTGCGGTTCGATCCCTGGCACCACATGCTGCGCCAGTCCTGCCCTCGGGGCGGGCTGAGCCGGCCATAAAAATGAGTGAATAAATAAATAAAGGTTCTGAAACTAGAAATATAGAGATAAGACAAAAGCCTAATGTCCTAAAAAGCAGGGAGTAACAGACAGTGCCCAGGGAGCACTGATGTCTCTCACTTGTAAATCCTGGAAAGCTGGGATTCAAGGCTGGAGATAGCAGCTTCTCCTGTTGGCGCACTGTCCTTTGATCCCTTGCTTGGGATGTTATCAGCGAGCATTTGTGTGCACCTAGTGTTACACAAATCGTGGAAGTCATAGTGATAGCAGGCTGTATTCCCCAAAGTAATTATGCACATTCCTTAGCCTGCCTTTAGCCCTCAAAAAAGTGAGGTGCTTCTGGGGCTCTGGGCTCACTTTGAGAGAGACTAATCTCAGCGAGACCTCTGAAGCTATATTCATCAGGTCTTCTCATCATTTCTTTCAGCACCGCCTCATAACATACAACAATGCCAGGGGAAGGAATGACCAAATAGCTCAGCAGATTAAAGCACCTGCAATCAGGCACAGGGGCCAGGGGTTCGATCCCTGGGCCTGCCTTGCTGGCCCCACTCCTGGGGCGTGCTCAATGGCAATTGAGTTTGGGCTTGGTGGTGCACACCTGTAATCCTAGCTCTCAGGAGGCTGTAAGCAGGGTGATCACTATGAGTTCAATCTTGTAGTAAGACCCTGAACACCCTTTAGAACCTTCCCTAAAGTACAAAAACAAAACAACAACAACAAAAAAACAGTGCCAGGTATGGTTGTGATTCATCCAGACAGCTGACACTGACAACAGTTGTACAAAGCACTGTACATGGTTCCAAAGTAAATCCTTAGGGGATTTGACTGACCTTGGGAGATATAAAAACTTCACATTTTGTTATACAGGTCTTGCTTTAACTTGCCCTTGACCACCCAGCAGAAAAGTTCAAACATGACACATAAAACATAAGGGTAGTTGAGTATGCTGAGCTGTAAAAGGCTCAAATGAACAGCTTCCAACATTGCCAGTTTCACCAGTAACACAATGCAATTGTGGAACATTTGACAATGTATACAACTACCTTTTCTTACATCAAGGAGAAGAAATCTATTGTACCAATAACCATTAGAGAATTTATCATGTCTACACCCTGTGCCCTGTATAACTACAATGACGACAACAATATGAATTGTATCAATTATTGTGAATATACTACTAGCATGTTTTGAAACTGTCACATTGTAATTTCTTTCTTTCTTTCTTTCTTTCTTTTTTTTTTTTGTCTTTTTGAGACAGGGTCTCACTATGCAGTTGAGGCTGGCCTTGAGCTCACTTTTGTAGCCCAGGCTGGTCTCGAACTTGCACCAATCCTCCTGCCTCAGCCTCCCGAGTGCTGGGATTACAAGCGTGAGCCACCACACCCGGCTCTTTCTTTCTTTCTTTCTTTCTTTCTTTTTTTTTGTGGAACTGGGGATCAAACTCAGGTCAAACTCAGGACCTTGCACTTGCCAGGCAGGCACTTGTGCCCCTGAGCTATCTCCCCAGCCCCTTGTAATTTCTTATTAAAAGTAATTATTATTATTTTTTTGTAAATTTTTTTTCTTGTTTCAGAACTTTTGTTTATTTATTTATTTTCATGGCCAGCTCAGCCTGCCCTGAGAGCAGGGCTGGCGCAGCATGTGGTGCCGGGGATCAAACTGCGGTCCCTGCAGCCACCTAAGCTTTCCTAAGCAGGTGCTTTAGACCACTGAGCATCCTGCCAGGCCCCTTAAAAGTAATTAAAAAAAAAAAAAAAAAACAGCTCCAGGTATAGTGGTGCATGCCTATAACCCCAGCACTGAGGCAGGAGGATTGTTGCTAGTTCGAGCCCAGTGTGCATGGCAAGACTCTATCTCAAAAATACCAACATAAACAAAATATAAAGTAAAAGGTAGTAAAAATATTCTTATCAAATGCATTCCATTATTGTTCTTTTTTTTTTTTTTTTTTTTTTCTAACCAAGAATCAAAAACTGAGCCCATGCTTGCCAGGAATATGCTATGCCTTGGAGCTATATCTCTGGCCCATGCATGCCATTAATATGTATAATTTTTTTTTTTTTGCGGGACTGGGGATTGAACTCAGGTCCTTGTGTTTGCCAGGCAAGTGCTTACTCTGCTGAGCTATTTCCCCAGCCCCCAATATGTATAATTTTTAAGTTTTTATGTATCAGTTAAAAAATAAGCAAGAAGCTGAGCATGGTGGCATACACCTGTGACCCCTGCTACTTGGGTGGCTAAGGCAAGAGGAGCCCATTTTTGAGGCCAGCTGGAGCAACTTAGGGAGCTCCTGTCTCAGGAAGAATGAAAAGGGCCGGGATGTAGCTCAGTGGAAGAGCACTTCCCTAGCATACACAGGGCCTGGTGTTCAGTCCCCAGTACTGCAAAATAAATAAATGAAAATTAAGTTTAAAAGTGGTACAATTAGCCAGGTAGGATGGCGCACACCTGCAATCCCAGCACTCAGGAGGCTGAGGTAGGAGGGTCGCTGCCAAAATGAGACCAGCATGGGCTTCATAGTCAGATCCTGTCTAAAAAAATAATGTTACATATCTTTATCAATAAAGGCAATTTAAGCTGAGCGTGGTGGCGCACGCCTATAATCCGAGTATTTGGAAGGCTGAGGCAAGAGGATCAGTATAAGTTCGAGACCAGCCTGGGCTACAAAATTGAGCTCACAGCCAGCCTGAACTGCATAGTGAGACCCTGTCTCAAAAACACACAAAAGCCGAGTGTTGTGGCACACACCTGTAATCACAGCCCTCGGGAGGCTGAGGCAGGAGGATTGGTTTGAGTTCCAAACCAGCCTGGGCTACAAAAGTGAGCTCAATGCCAGCTTGAACTGCATAGCAAGACCTTGTCTCAAAAAGATGGAAGAAAAAACATGCAAAGAAAGAAAGAAAGAGAGAAGAGAAGAGAAGAAAAAGAAAAGCCAGGCATGGTGGCTCACACCTGTAATCCCAGTACTTGGAGGCTGAGGCAGGAGGATCAGTGTGAGTTCAAGACCAGCCTGGGCTACAAAAGTGAGCTCAAGGCTAGCCTGAACTGCATAGCAAGACCCTGTCTCAAAAGACAAAAAAAAAAAAAAAAAAGAAAGAAAAAGAAAGAAGAAAAAGAAAAGCAAGGCAATTTAGCTCACACACAGTCACAGAGCTAGAAAGTAGTGAGCTAGAATTTGGACACAGACTTCACCTTGCCCTCTGAGCCTGGACACCACTGCCTTGGAAAGAACAGCTGTTCAGGAGTTAGGTCGTGTAGGTTCTTGTGCTGTCACTATCTTGCAAGACGCTGTCCTTGGAAGCCCTTAGCCAGATGTTACTGATAAGCCTGGGTACAGCGTTTCCCACAGGTCCTGCTAGTCTAGTCCACCTGGCCTTGTTATCTGTCCCATGGGTTTGATTTTACCCCACGGTAGCCTGGAGCCCAGATTGCTAACCCAGATGCCATCTGCCTCTGGCACACTTGGGGGTCCTCGAGGACATGGCCTCCAGGGAGGTGAGCAGCTGTCCTGCACTTATCCGCTGGCCCCCCTCCAGGGGACTGCCCTGGGACTGAGCCAGCCCTTGAGAGGCTCTATTACTCCTGCTGTACTGGTTCTGGAATAGGGGTCATGCCTGGCTCTGCTCCAAGATAAACTTCCACATGCCAAAAGATAACCCAACATCAAGGTGAAGATCAGCCTTTAAAAGGCTCTCATTGCTGTGGAGTCGCAGCTCCTATAGGACTCCACAGCTGTCTGCCTGCTGCTGACACCCAGCTGCCATGTGGGAGTTTGTGGCTTTGCTGGGGCTCATCCTAGCTTATTGCTTTTGGTCTAGACCAGGGTCTCCTGGTGCCAAGTACCCAAGGAGCCTGCCATCTGTGCCCCTCCTGGGCAGCCTGCCTTTCCTTCCCAGAGGTGGCTGCATCCACTTGTCCTTATTTGACCTGCAGAAAAAATACGGCCCCATCTACTCCTTTCGAATGGGCTCAAGAACCACCGTGGTCATCGGCCACCACCAGCTGGCCAGGGAGCTGTTGGTCAAGAAGGGAAAAGAATTCTCAGGAAGACACCTGACAGTAAGAGCCTTCCTGTCCCTCCTGCCGCCTCCCATGAGGCTGGAGCTGCATAGCCCTAGCTCCCCAAGCTCAGGCCCTGGGAAGAAGGGAGAGGAGGGACCTTCGCACCCACCAGCCCTTAGGCTGGGCAGGAGCAACTCAAGGGGGCCCTTTGGAACTAGTGGCCCAGGGCTTGGGAGCGCTCACTCCACTCTCCCTGGACCTGGATGCAAATCTCCCTGGCTCTGACTGACACAGATGCTGTGGATAACCACATAGCCCAGGCCCTGGAAATGCGCCGGGGTAAATAGCCAGCATGGCATGTCCGGTCTTCCTGGGAAGCGGGTCAATGGTTACCTCTTCCATCCCTGCTGGGGCAGCTGTCTTCCTATAGCCTTCCCAGTGACCCCGGGTCATGGCCAGGGGCTGACCTCCGGTGGCATTAGGAGCTGCTGCCGGTCCCAGTGAGCTTGCTCTCAGGTCGCCAGCCCAGCCCAGCACCTCCCCTGGCAACCCTGGTGGGCCACCAGGGCTCCACTTTCAGCAGACTGCAGACTGCGGCGGCTGCCTTGTTTTGAGCCCGGCAGCTGCAGGGCCAGCCGCCTGAGCTCTGCCGCTGCTCGTGGGCGTGCTGGTGGCCCGCGCTCAGAAGGCAGAGGACCGACTTGGGCGTTTTCCTTGCTCCTGTGGGAGGAGCAGCAGGGTTGTGTGTCCCGCTGGTGGGGACTTGCGGCAAGTGCGGTGCAGGTGTGCATGGTGAACTTCAGTGAGATGCGCCGAGCCTCTACAGTGGTTCTCAACCTTTCTAATGCCATGACCCCTCAGTACAGCTCCTCATGTTGTGGTGACCCCAAACCAAAAGATAATTTCGGTGGCTACTTCAAAACTGTAATTTTGCTACAGTTATGATTTGGAATGGCTTTAGGCGACCCCTGTGTTTTGGTCGTTCGACCCCCGCGGAGGTCGCGACCCACAGGTTGAGAACCACTGCTAGCAGCACCCTGAGGCCCCAGGGAGGTAGGGGGAGGCGGCCACTGTCTCTGCAAGCTGGCCGGGCTCCTGGTCCTTGGGACCGCGCAGGCTGAGAGCTTACTGCACCCACACCGGCCTCATGCGGGTGGGGGAGCTGGGGGGTGACCCAGACCGAGTCGGCGGGATTCCTTTCTCCCCACTGTACTGTCTTCTTTGGAATCAACTGGGAGCAGGCTTTTGGGGCCTGTTCTACCACGATCGCAAGGCCTGGCTGGAGCAGGGTCAGCACGGCGGGCGGGCGCCGGCCGAGTCCCAGGAAGAGGAGGGGGATGCGGGGTGCAGGACGGACGGGGAGCAGAAATCCCTACAGCCTCACCTCCTCTCTCTAGATGTCTTTAGCCCTCATGTCAGACAACGGGAAAGGCGTCGCCTTCGCGGACTCGGGCGCCGCCTGGCAGCTGCACCGCAAGCTGGTGCTGAGCTCCTTCTCCCTGTTCAGGGACGGCGAGCAGAAGCTGGAGAACATCAGTGAGTGCCGCGGGAGAGGGGCGGCTGCGGGCGCGGCGGCCTGCGCTGCCCACTGCTGCCACCTGGCGGCCACCGGCCACTCAGCGCCGCCTTCCGTCCCGTCCCTCTCCCGGTGCAGTATGTCAGGAAGCCAGGGTGCTGTGTGATTTTCTGGCCGCCTGCGACGGACAGGAGATAGATATGTCCCAGTCCATCTTCAAGGCGATAGTCAACATAATCTGCACTATATGCTTCGGTATCTCCTACGAGAGTGGGGACCCCGTGCTGCAGACCATACAGTGCTTCACAAAAGGCTTCCTGGAGAGCCTAAACGAGGGCAATCTGGTGGACGTGTTCCCCTGGCTGAAGGTGAGGAGGAAGCCAGCCCCACTTCCAGAGGTGGCAGGTTCGGGCGTGTCCCCAGCTCTGCCTTCGGTGACCGCCCAACTCCAGCCCCGTGAGCGAGCGTCTCGTGAGGCCGGCTGGTTCTCCCCTGGCTAGGGACCGCCACTGGTTTCTCAGGTGCCATGTGCCATGTGCAGCACTCTGTGTGCTTGCCATTTAATTCCTTTCTGAGGTGTGATGCCCTGTCACCATTGTATACATGAGAAAACAGATTCAACCGGGTTAGGCACTTTGCCCATCTTCATACTTGCTTATCTTTTTTTTTTTTTTTTGAGGTTGGGTCTCGCTGTGCAGTTCAGGCTGGCCTTGAGCTCACTTTTGTAGCCCAGGCTGGTCTCGAACTCGAACTGATCCTCTTGCCTCAGCCTCCCAAGTGCTGGGATTATAGGCATGTGCCACCATGCCCGGCTACACAGTGGTTTATCTTTTTTTTTTTTTTCATTTATTTATTTATATTATGGCCGGCTCAGCGTGCCCTGGGGGTGGGACTGGCGCAGGATACGGTGTGGGGGATAGAACGGCAGTCCATGCAGTTGCCTAAGCCTGCCTCAGCAAACACTCTAGCCCACTGAGCTATCTCACTGGCTCCACACTGGCTTATCTTTTATTTCATTTTATTTTACTTGATGTTTGGTTGTAATAGTTATTAAGCCCACAACTTTGTATAGAATAAATATTTACCCTATTTATTTTTCATTCAAAGAGGGGGGTCCCACAACGTCACCAGATTGTGCCAGCTGAGCCAAATTTGCAATCTCTCTGCCTCAGTCTCACAGAGGCACCACAGCATTGGCCACTCTGCCAGCTTATCTGACATTTAAGGGCTGGGCATACTGCAGAGTGAGGGTGTGGCGCTGGATTGAATGGGGCAGGGAAGGCAAAGCCACTCTTCTTGGTGTCTTCCTAGTCGTCCATTCTCTCTCCCTGTCCTGCCTTACACTGGGCTGAAGGGCAAGTGGGAGGCAGGCACTCTCCTGAGAGAGAAAGCTAGCTCAGCGTCCTGGGGATTCTCATACTGGAAAAGGGAAGCAGAGGAGGGTGGACTTGACATTCTTTTCTCTTGCCCAGGTTTTCCCCAATAAGGACCTGGAAATGATAAAGAAGTACATTAAAATTCGAGATGTCCTGCTAAGTAAAATCCTGAAACAGTGCAAGGTAGGTGGCACAGCAGCCGAGGGCCCAAGCATGGTCACATGTGGGGCCAGGGCTCAGGGGGCACAGCGGTAGCTCAGAGCCCAGCAGGGTGCCTGACACATAGCAGGTACATAATAAAAACTGACCCGGACCCGGCGGGATGGCTCAGTGGTCTAGAGCACCTCCTTGGGAGGGCTTAGGCAGCTGCAGGGACCATGGTTCGATCCCCGGCACCACATGCTGCGCCAGCCTTGTCCTCGGGGCGGGCTGAGCCGGCCATAAAAATGAGTGAATAAACAAATAAAGGTTCTGAAACAAGAAAAAATAATTAATTAATTAATTAATTAATTAAAAAAAAAAAAACTGACCCAATTAGCACAAGACACTGAGGGATCACTAGAAGGGACACAAGCACCTCCAAAGTTTTGGGGGGGTTTTGTGGAACTGGGGATCGAACTCAGGATCTTGCACTTGCCAGGTAGGCACTTGTGCCTCTAAGCTATTTCCCTAGCCCCTAGCATCCCCAATGTTTAACAAGGACCCAGGTTACTTCCTACCTCCCCAGGTATACAGGTCCACCCAAGCATCCCACCCTTGCTATCCCTAGACCAGGACAGAGCCACCGTGGCAGAGAGGCTGCGGATGGACCTTCTTCCTCATTGCTGTCTCCCCACTTCACCATCCAGGGAAAGTTCAAGAGTGATGCTGTCAGCAACCTGGTAGACCTGCTGATCCAAGCTAAGGCGAATACAGACAATAACAACTCTGGCCTATACCAGGACTCAAGTCTATTTTCAGATAAGCACATTGTCAGTATCCTGGGGGACATCTTTGGGGCTGGCGTGGAGACCTCCAGTTCCGTTTTGAATTGGATCATTGCCTTCCTGCTACACCACCCTCAGGTCAGCTCTCTCCCCACTCCCTGCTTCCCGTGACCCCCAACACAAGGCCTGGCTCCTAGAGTCAGGCTCTGCACAGCCACTTCCAGCCGTGGCCCAGCTCCTCTTGGGCTATGCAGTCTTACCACATGTACCCTGCCCGGGCCCCCAGGTGAAGAAGAAGATCCAGGAGGAGATCGACCAGAATGTGGGTTTTGGCCGCAACCCAACTTTTGGTGACCGGACCCAACTCCTCATGCTAGAGGCCACCATCCGCGAGGTCCTTCGCATCAGGCCGGTGGCCCCAGTGCTGATCCCTCATAAGGCTAACACTGACTCCAGGTACTCTTGGCTCCCAGAGACCCCGGCTCTAGGTCACTGGCAGAGGCATGCTGCTGTCCACTGGCTCACTGCACCCCAGCAGTGTCCCTAGGGGCCTGGGTGCCCCAGAGCACGGCATAGGCCCACTGAGATAGCTCAGCAGTGGCCTGGGACCAAGCCTGGGCAGCCTTACTGCGCATGAGGGAACACAGCACCCACAGGCTCAGCGTCCCAGGATGCAGTGCTTATCTAGAGGAGGGGTTGGTGCAGCTGCTCCAGGCAGAGGGAAGGGGAGAGGAGAGGCCTGAGGGAGCGGTGGGCTCTCTCCCCAGGCAGGGCCACTTGGGGAGGGGCACACCCCCATACCATTTCCTTCTCCCTCACTGGGCAGAATTGGGGAGTTTACTATTGACAAGGACACAGCTGTGATTGTCAACCTGTGGGCGCTGCACCACAATGAGGAGGAATGGGACCGACCACACCAGTTCATGCCTGGTGAGCACCTTTTTCTGACCTGACCTGCTCCCTGGGCCACAGACCCACCTGGGCTCGTGTCATGCATCCTCCATCGCCTCTGCCAGGCCTGCGGCTGGCAACGCTACCTCTCTGTGGCCCTCTTGGTCCCAGCAGCACCCTCACACCCCTTCCCAGCTGCAGGCAAGCCCCTTGCCTCAGCCCGCTGCGCTTCCTGGCTGCTTGACGGCGGGGCATGGTGCACCTCTCCTCGGGTGGCGCATGGCTCTGGTGCCAGCCCTTGACTGGTGCCTAACTCTGCCCACAGAGCGCTTCTTAGATCCAACCGGGAGCCAGATCATCATGCCCTCCCTGAGCTACTTGCCCTTTGGAGCTGGGCCCCGCTCCTGTGTAGGGGAGGCCCTGGCTCGCCAGGAGATCTTCCTCCTCACCGCCTGGTTGCTGCAGAGGTTTGACCTGGAGGTGCCAGAAGATGGGCAACTGCCATCTCTGGAGGGTATCCCCAAGATGGTCTTTCTCATTGACCCTTTCAAAGTGAAGCTCACTATGCGCCAGAGCTGGAAGGATGCTCTGGCCAAGGGCAGCACCTAGAGAAGGCACCTGCTGTTTTGGCCTCTATGCCATGTGGCTCCTCCACCCCAAGCGAGACCTGTTGCTCCCAAGGCGCCATGCCATTCCTGTTCTTTAAATCCACTTTGCCTTCTGTCCCAGCCTGCAGCAGGGCAGGCAATGTGCATAAACTGAGCAGTTTTTCTTTCGCAGATCCCTGAGCAGCTCATTCATTTGTTCTTTTGCTGAGTGAATGAACTTAGCCAAAAAATACTTCATTCCTTAAAGTGCCTGCTTAGGTAGACTCAGAGACAGGGCTTTGATTCCCAGCTTGCCGTGCCAGCCCTGCCCCTGGGGCATGCCGAGATAGTGACTGAGACTAGGCACGGTGGCATGTGCCTGTAATCCCAGCACTTGGGAGCCTGAAAACAGGCGGACCAACTACAAGTCTGATCTATGTAGTGAGACCCTTTAGGCCCTGTACTAAATATATATTAAAAAAAAAAGAGAGAGAAATACTTTATTCAACACATATCAGGTGCCATTCCCTATTTCAGGACACTCAGGCTGGTCCTTCAGATCCTAGCGAGGGCTGATGATACAGGCTTGAGACTTGTCAATTCCATTGGCCATGTGAGAAGACAGGGGTGAGTTGGGCATGGCTACTTTGGCCAGGAGTCTGGGGATATAACCCACATAGGAGGAAGAGGTAGGCAAAGCCGGGAGCTGAAGCCCGGTGAGCCAGTGAGGCCTCTGTACTCAGCTCAGGAGGCTGGTCGGTCCCCACAAGCTGAAGGAGTCCCACAGCAGCCAGTGGCCCACACTTGCGAGAAGCACTCTCTATGTGTGCATAAGTATGGCCTCTCAAGGGCAGGAGGAGATGGGAACAGGAAGAACAGTTGGAAGGCGTTCTGCTGGCCCTAGATGGCCTTCCACCCTGGCCACAGCAGGGGAAGTGACCAGAAGTGGTAGGGTTGTGTTTATAACTTGAAAATAGAGCTACAGGGCTTTGATCCCAACAAACCATGTTGCACATACCACCCAGATTTGTCTTTGGAGGGCTGTGTGACCCAGACTGGTACCATCTTGGGTCTACATGGACCAGCATGCCTTGCCCTTGGGGTAACCCTGCCAAGAAAGCTGCCTTCTGCATTGGTACCAAGTTCTGGCATCAGTGCCAGGTTCACCCATCCCCACTGCTTTTCCCCTACTACAAAACCCCAAGAAGCCTGAAAAGCTTATTGGCTAGAGGATGGAGCCCCGAGTCCTGGAACTCCAGAAAGCAGTATCTCTAACCCTTGGCCTGGGCAGCCCCCACACACACACGTGCTGAGCTACCGCAGGAGAAACACCTTCAGCCTGGAGAAGCTGGGCTCCAGCTCCCACTCAGGCAGGCCAGGCTTTGGTCTTTCCGCTCTGGCTAGGCTGGAGGCTTTTCAACAGCCAGTAGGGCAGGTCTGTGTTCTTCTGGGTGCTGAGAGATGGAGGGAGCTCCACGAGAGCAAAGGGCAAAGACTGCAGCAGGAGCCGCATCCATCTTCAAGAGCTTGCTCATGCAGTGGTGGTGGACCATCTTGCTCTCCCAGCTCCAGGGGCATAGGTCCCTCAGGTGTTGGGCCAGGAAGAGCATCTTTCTGAAAAGCAGTGTCCTTTCAGCAAACAATCTTGTGACCTCTGTTCTCAATGGAAGTGTTTGTCCCCACCAACACAGCACCAAGTCCTCCGGTTCCCTTCGCTCAGTGTGAATGCCCACTCTCAAGGTCCATCAGGATTCTGGGCCCCTGGCCCTCCACTCCTGCTGCTTGGTACTGAGCCCCACGTGCATCTGAGCATCTGTGTGGCCTTGAGAAGGTTGTGAGCCACCCTAGCAGCTTGGGACTGAGCCGTCTCCTGTATGTGTCCTGCACATCAGCCTCTCAGGTGCCATCACTGGCTACTGCGTCACTTCCTGTAGGTTACCTCTAGCTCTGTGTGCAGAGAGAAGCCTGGATGTTTGGCAAAGCTGGAAGGGAGTTACCAAGACACCCACCACCACTGCTTCACAAAATCAGACTCCCTTACAAGGGGAACAAATGCTGGCAATAAATGCACCCTGGTGGGTAGTGGGGAGAAATGGCATCCTTAGTTATCACTAGGGACACCAGATAGTGCACAACTACCACGGTCTGGTACTCCACAAACCCAGGGAGCCCACTACTGCACACCTGGGCTGCAGACCTGCGCCATGGCTTATGGTCCTGACCACAGTGGCCACCATGACAACAGGGTCTGGGTGGAGACAGGTCTGCCTTCACCAGCACCACTGGCCAGTGTGGCTGTAATCTCCTGGGGCCACCATTAGATACATGGCCTCTGGTCCCCTGGTAGGCACCTGCCTGCCAATAGTAGATGTCCACATATTGTATCTTCATCACACTGATACCACCTTCAAGAGCACTGCAAAATCATTAAAATAACTTGGAAATGATGTTTCACATACTTACTGCCTGGACTATAAGCTTTGGTTATTTGTTCAAATTCCTGAACATTTAATAACCAGCTCCAGGAAGCTGTCCCTCCAAGCAGCAGCCCCTGTACAGGGCCTTTCCCCATGACCTAGGGTCTGGGCTGGGGTGCAGGTGACCATGAAGCTGAGGCCCTGGAAGCCCGATCTGCAGTCATAGACACACCTGCGTCCATGGACAGGCCCAGTGCCAGCACAGTGGAGGGTGGACCCTGGGCCAGGGGGACCATCACCCTGTCTTAGGCCAAATTCCCCAGACTGCTCTCCCATTTGTACAGGGGGGGAGGTCACTCACCACAAGTGCTGACTGTTCGCTGAGGTTCTGTAGGTAGAATCCACAGAGCTGAGGGAGCCAGACTGTACTGGCAGCGTCATTCACCAACTGGGTAACGATGTCTTTCTTACCTGGCCTTACCAGCCCTTCTCTTTGTGTTTGGATGTGGAACGGGATTGAACCCAGAACCTTTGTGCCAAGCTATGTAAGTTCTTAGGCTCTTAGCCCTCCTCTTTTTTTTTTTTTTTTTTTTTTTTTTTTTTTTGTCTTTTTGAGACAGGGTCTCTCTATGCAGTTCAGGCTGGCCTTGAGCTCAGTAGCCCAGGCTGGTCTCTAACTCACGCTGATCCTCCTCCAAAGTGCTGGAGTTACAGGTGTGTGCCATCACGTCCAGCCTTAGCCCTTTTTAAAGACAGAACCTCACAAAGTTGCCCTGGTTGAGCTCCAACTTGCAGTTCTCCTGCCTTAGCCTCCAAGAGTGCTGGACCTACAGGCGCCGGGCATCCATGCTGGCCACTTGGGGTAATGTCTCAATTTTCACTGGTGTATAGGAGGCTGAGGCAGGGGAATCAGGTTGAGACCAGGCTGGGCTACATAGTGAGTTCAAGGCCAGCCTGAAACACAGCAAGACCCTGTCTCGAACAAAATCAAATCTCAATTCTCCTCTCTGTAACACTGGGTTACAGTACAGGAATACTGGGGTGTGTGTAGAAATAGTACCAACCTCAGCATGTTGCTGAGGATCAAATACTCTATGACACTGGTACTTTAATAAAGATTGGCTTTATCATTAATTGATCACTTAAGTCCAAAATATACTTCTCAGGGTTTTACACAAACTTTCCTCCACTCCAGAGGGTTCCAGTTCAAGCAGGCCCTGGCCTGTGGCCTGTGGGATCTGGGGAGCCTAGGGCTGGGCTTCCCAAGACCCCACTCTGGGCTACTGCATCCCACCTACCCCCCAAGGGGTTTCCTAAGCCTCAGTGGCAAACATGAAATGGTGAGAAACAGCCAACGAAATCTGCCCTTTGCACACTGCAAGTTTGATTTGTTTTCTTCTTCTTTGAGGAAAGCTGAGCAAAAACTTTTTTGTTGTGGCAGGCTGAGCTCAGCCCAACTGGCAGGGCTGGTGTGGCATGGGGTGCCAGGAGGCCATGGTCCCCGCGCTTTGCCTAAGCAGGTGCTTTAGACCGCTGAGCTATCTTGCTGGCCCCAAAAACTTTCAAGGAAAAGGTATGAAGAAGTTCCCAAGAGCTCTGACTCCCAAAGGCAGTGTCTGCCCCCGGCTGGACAGGTGTGGCACCCAGAGACTATGCACCATGGACTGTGCCAGGGTCATCCCTGACCTCTGCCCCAGGCTCTCACACTTCTCCCTGGCCTGGCATGTGTACAGTCACTGCGTCAATAAATAATACAATAACGACAAATTAACTTCAGACCTTTTTATTTCCTACTTACCTCTCCAGCACCACCTCAGGCCACTGCCCGGAGCAGTCACCACATGGAGAGAGGAAAACGCTCACCACTTTCCTCGCCACGGAGGCGGTCTCTGCGCCAGGCTTCCCATGCCCTTTGGTGCTTTTCCCTGTGCATTGTCCCTCAGCTGGCAAGGGCAGCTTCCGCTCTAGAAAACTCATTCCCGCTGCCCTGCAGGCCCAAGTCTCATTGGCACCACCCAGGCACACAGGCTGGCAGTGACCATGCTGCGAGCCCTCCTCTCTCCAGACCACAACATGCTCAAGAGGAGTGCTAAGGTCCTTCCACTCCTGGGTGCCAAGCACAGGAGGTGCTTTACACAGCCGGGGCCCTAGGGAGGCCAGCATCACCTATCCCTGGGCTAGAATCTGGAACCCAACCTCGTGCCAGGGGCGAGGAGCCAGCCAAAGAAGCCAGGCCCATTTCCCTCTCCTGGGTCAAACTCTGGGTTCGTTCTTGGTTGAAACAGGAAACGAGAATGGGGAGCTTCTTTGGTGCTTTTCATCAAAGCTCTCCCCTTCCTGTGTTTCAGGGCATTAGTAAGATCTCCGCCAGAACTCGACCACTTGGATCTCATTGGAGAAATGAGAAACTCAGTGGTCCACGAGCCTGGACATCTGGGAGCCATATACAGCCCATGACAACTGCACCCCTCATACAACAGCTTCTAAAAATATAGGAGTGAGCCCTGCACAGCGGGATGTGCCTGGTCCCAGCATTCTGGGGGCTGTGGCTGGAGGACTGCAAGATTTTTTTTCTTTTTTTTTGCAGTACTGGGGATTGAACTGCGCATGGAGTGAAGGACCCTGTGCTTGCCAGGCCAGTGCTCAGTCTACTGAGCTATCTCCCTGGCCCCAAGGACTGCAAGTTTGATCTCCCAACCTGGGTAAGTCAGACCGTCTCAAAATGTTAAGAAGGGGTAGGGGGGCAGATGTAGCTCAGTGGCACGTCTCCTGCCTGCAGAGCCCAGGGCCCTGGGTTTGATTACCAGTACCAAAAAAAAAGTAAAGAGCGATGGAGATAGCTCAATGTAAAGGTCTTGGATTCCACTGCTAGTATTACAAAAATGAATAAATGGCAGAAACAATGTACACCCTCAACTCTCTCCCCTCTCATTTCAGAACAGAACTATCCCTAGGTGAAAACATGCTCTACCTCGGTCACCAGCAAAAGCCCAGCAAGAGATGGCAGTTGGCAGCCACCAGCCCAGCTGCATTTGCTAGCCCAAGAACTAAGATGGGGGAGAGCACTGGTCTGGCTAACTGGGGACTCTTGAACCACAAGGCCAAGCACAGGCCTCCAAGCACAGGGGTCAGTGCCTACCACCAGCACCCAGACCTGGGTGCCATGATCACTGCACTTGGGAGGCAGGACGCTTGGTGGCGAGATGCCAGACTACGCACCAGCTTGTTCTGCCCACCTGCAGGTGGCCCCAAGAGAAGCTGTGCCAAGAGTGCCCCCTTCCTGAACAGAGGTGGCAGGCTGATCCTTCCCTGGGCTGTGTTCAGGGGCTGACTCAAGGTTAGCCCAGCCTGAATGAATTTACCAGCCTGGACCCACATGGAGCACTTCTGGGCTTCTGCTCCTGGCCTGGTATTCTAGCCCTCAGACTAGCTGCTGCTCCCAGGGCCTGAGGTTGCACTTCCAATTTTAATCTTACCATGCAGGCTTAGTAAACTACCTTGCATAGGGACAGCGGGCTTTCCAACTCAGTTCTGGGGGGCAGGGAAAGGCTTTCGTCCCCTAGTCGCTTGGCAGTTTCTCAGCATCTACTACAGCACTCAGTTCAGGATGTATTCTTTTTTCTTTTTTTTAGAATTTTCTCTTCTTGTTTCAGAACTTTTTGTTTATTTATTTATTTTTATGGCCAGCTCATTGAGGGCAGGGCTGGCACAGCATGTGGTGCCGGAGATTGAACTGCGGTCCCTGCAGCTGCCCAAGCTTTTCTTTTTCTTTTTTTCTGTTTTTTTTGGGGGGGGGACCGGGGTTCAAACTCATGACCTTGCACTTGCCAGGCAGGCACTTGTGCTGCAGAGCTATCTCCCCAGCCCCTTTTTTGTCTTTTTGAGACAAGGTCTCGCTCTGCAGTTCAGGCTGGCCTTGACCTCACTTTTGTAGCCCAGGCTGGTCTCGAACTCACACCGATCCTCATGTCTCAGCCTCCCAAGTGCTGGGATTACAGGCCTGCGCCACCACGCCCGGCTGCCCAAGCTTTTCTAAGCAGGCGCTTTAGACCAGTGAGCCATCCTGCTGGGCCCCAGGATGTATTCTATTAAATTTCAAGGCCAAACATCTACCTAGAGATCCCTGAGTGCTTTCTGCCTTTCAAATGTCACATTTCCATGGGGTTGGGAGGGGTCTCGCTCAACTCAGCTCTGCTCTGAACCTGTTTCTGGGGCTTCACTGAGTATTCCAGGAATGAGAACTGGAGGGGCAACTCCTCAGGTCAATGTGCAGACTTAACAGCAGCTGCCGGCCTGCCCTTGGCCTTATGACTGCTGCTTGGCCCAGGACCCTGTTCTGCAGGGCTATGAACGCTGCCCAATCTTGGGCGGAAAGGGCCAGCAGTTGGGATCTGACGCTGTAACTCCCTAAGGTCTGAGAAAGAGGAAAAAGGAGCAAGTACTACAGGAAGCAAGCACTGGAGGGCTTTGGGGATTGATTTTTATTTTAGGTTCTCACAGTGGTTAGAGCCACTCTGTCTTTAAAACAACCACAGCACAGGTAATGTATCACCAGAACTGCCCAGAAAAGTGGCCAGCTGAATCTTATTGCTTAAAATACACATATGCACAAGAACTGGCAGACGGTGATGCGCCTCACGCAGGAATGTGCCTGCATCTGCAGATCTTCCTACTGTAGCACCCAAGCCACCACCAACCCCTCTCCCATTGACCCGGAAAGCCAGACTCAAATCGTGCCTCCTTGGCCCCAAACTACACCTTCCTCTATTGAGCACATGGCCTTCAGCAGCAGGGCCAGACTGTGACCCAGCAGTCAGGCCAGCTGTGGCCTTCAGGGCAGGGCTCTGCAGGTCAGTGCCTACAGTAAATGGGAAAAGAACTCAAGAGGGTCAGAATTCACCTGCTTAGAAGATTCATTTTGGAAAGATTTATTCTCTTCTGGGACACTGTAGTGAGTTGTTTGGGACACGAAAGAAAGATAGAAGAAAGTTCTCGGGGCTGCCAATGCCCACGGTCGCTCTCTGGCCTCCCCAGCCTCACTCAGCAGAAGTGGCGAGCGCTGCGGTGCGATGGCATTTGCTGAGGCCTCCTGACCATCCTGGGCAGGCTGCCGCCTGGGCCACAGCTGTCTGAGCTTGCCACTGAGCATCCACCCACGCCTCTATCTGGAACACCACCTTTGCTTTCAGGTCTGTGCAGTGCGGGCCGCCTGACCTGGAGCATGAGGAGCAATGGAAGGAGGCGGAAAAGTTTGGAGGCGGGTTCCACTGTGGGGAGCAAAACACAGGCCTCCAAGTGGCCACGGGGCAGGTGCAAATCGCAGTGATAAGGAGGGAAGCCCTTCCTTGAGTGCAGCATCTTGGCCAATGGGGCTGCTGTCGGCAATGCTGCCGGGTACACCAAAGCACACAGCTAGTCATTTGTTCAGTAAACATAATGCATAAAAATAAGTCACCTTGAGAGGGCTATGTCTGCTCTGGATGTGTGGTTAATAGGAGCAGAACAGCTGCCCTTCAAAGTATCTTCACAGAAACAGAGTTTGGGACCGACATTGACACACTGACACACTGATGCGCGTGCATGCACACACACACACACACACAAACACACACCCATCCAAAAAGTCACTGAGTACAGATTTCACTTTGTTCAATTCAGATTTTGGTTTTGTGGAATCCAAAAGGAAACACTCACTCACCTCGCCACCACGAATCTGTCTGTTTCTCTGCACGCATCCGTTTTTCTTTTCTTACTGTAACATTAACACCTAGTCTGAATATCATGGTTCAAGAGCAGGAAAAGAACCCAAGGTTTCCTATGAATGAGGCTGGTGGGGAATGTTAGTCTCTCTTGCCTGCTCTCTCATTTAGAGTAACAAGAGTCCTGCCGTCCTGCCGGTCCTGCCCAAGGCTGCCTCTGCCCTAGCTGGGCCCCAAGACTTCACACAGGCTACAGGCAAGTGAGTCACCTCACCCCGCAGGGGCAAGACACAAGAAACACAGGTAACCAAGGTATTTTTTTCCCAAGTGGTCAGTTTAAAACAAACAAACAAACAACGAAAGACATTAAGAATTAAAGAGAAAATACTGTATGAGAACCAGGGCCCAGGCTGCCTGTCCTAAGACTTGCAGCTGCCTCAGTCTGTGTGTCTGGAGGGGACAGAGAAGCACGAGCCTTGCAGGCCCCATGCTCAGACTGGAAGGACTCTGGTCACTTCAAGCACAGACAGGCATGCAGAGCTGCAGGCAGCAGCCCTCGCTGCCCCCAGGGTCGGCCTCCCCTCAGGCAGTGCAGCGGCTCCCCCAGTTGCACTGCTGTCGCTGTCAGGCTTTGAGAAGGGCGACCGGCCGAGGAGCCCCGGTCTCCTTGTGCACAGGACAGCTCTGGTCTGTTTGCTGCTAAGGTTCTTGGTGACTTGTGTGTGTAAAGGAAAAACCAAAGAGAAGACTGTGGCCTCTTCCCACTCATGGCAGGGTACCAGACAGAGCCTATGGAGGGGCCCGTGACGTGCAGTGGAGCCTGGAAGCTGAGTGAACTTGAGCTCCCCACTCGCCCGCCTGACAGCTCCCACCTGCCCAGGGAAGGAGGCGCCAAGCTCCAGGCCTCTCGGGACTCTCATGGGCACAACTCATCTCCCCTGGACTAAGACACAGCACAGTTCTCTTAAACTAAGACCAGAGCATAAATTCTCTCCATGCCAAGAACTGTCTGAGGGCACAGTCCCAGTCCCTTCTTGGGGACTCTAAAGTCTTTTAAAGCTACCTGTGACCCAAGCAAGTGAGGGTGCCAGACTGTAAGACAAGCAGGTGTGGTGGGGCGCGAGGAATGAGCCACAGAACCAGCTCCCAGCACTCCGCAACACTGTGCTTTCTGTGGAGGGCAGGGGCCTCCACACCCTGAACTGTGCCCGAAGTGCAGGAACACGGAGGAGAAAAGGAAAAGAACGAAGAACAAAGTGGCTCCACCACTTCCTGGGAAAGCCCCTTAATGCTTTTCTGTGGGCCCCGTGCATGGGTGACTTGCTGATCTTCCCTTGGGCTGCAGGCCTGCTCTAGCTGGGAGAGCTGCTGCTATGGGGGTGTGGCGAGTCCTGCTCGTTGATGGTGTTCAGCAGCAGGCCTGAGGGGGGCCGCGGCAGGTGGGCGCGCCCTGGCTCTGGAGCCTGCTCCTCAGAAGGTTGGCAGAGCCCTTCTTCCTCGTCTCCAGGAGGCCGCTCGTGGCAGCTGTCACAGAAGTCCAGGAGCTCATCAAGAGCATCATCAATGAGCGTGCTGAACTCCTTGAGGTCCTCATCATCGTGGTGGCCGCGGCTGCACACGCAAACCTCAATGCCGGAGTCCCCAGTGAAGCGGCGATGCCTGCCAGGCGTCTTCTCCTTGCTGTCAGGGAGGGCTCCGCCCTGCTCTGGGCTGTAATCTTTCAGCAGCTCCTCCTTGCACTCTGAATCCTTGCCTAAGAAGGCCCCTGGCTCCAGTTCCCCCAGGCCGGCCACTGAGCCACTCAGCTCCATTCCAGGGACTTTGGTGGCTGTGATGGCTGGCACATCAGAGGGCTCAGGGTCGGTGACACTTGGGGGTCTTGTGGTGCTTCTGCTGGGCCCAGACAAGGAGCTGCTCTGCACCCCAGGGGAGCCCCTGGGTGGATCGGTGCCAGGGGACCCACCCCCTGCAGGGCTGCACTGAGGGGGCAGCTGCTGCTGCTGGAGCTGGAAGGCACTGTACGGTGGAGGCGGCGTCGGAGGGCGGTTCACCACTTCCTCATAAGGAGGTAGTAAATAGTTTGGCAAAAACCCTAAAATGGGCAGGTAGGGAGGAGAAATTACTGCACTGGTCATCACCCTCAACAGGCCGCAAAGCTCGCATAAAACATACGCATGATCCCTTTCCAACCCCGCCACAGGACAGCCACCAAGTAGTGGCCACAGCTTTTTGTTGTGGGCAGGGGGGAGATCTGTAAACATCTGTGTGGAGGAAGAGGGACAGCTGGGAGGGAACAGATTCTGGCTCCATCATGAGTGCCCCCCACCCTGCTTCACAACCAAAGACCTCCTGTCTTGCAAGGTCGTGAACACATGCCAGGCGAGTTACCTTCTCCATGTCTTACACGCCCAGAAACACAGTCACCCCACTGTAACAGTAAGTGCTAGCACTTACTGAGCACTTCCTACATCCCAGGCACTGTTAAGCAACTGACCCTTTTATTTTGTGATAAGCTGCCCAGCTGGGCCTTGAGAGCCACGTGAAGTCAGGTGTAAAGAACTCCAGAAGCCTGAGGAATGCTCTTTAGTGAGGCACCAAGCTTCCTGGCTCTCAGGAAGTCCCACTGCCATCTAATCAGCCCCTTTTACGGCCACCTCCACCAAGTGTGCCACGTGCCACCAAGCAAACAGGAGGAATTCAGGTCAGTGGGCTCTGAATTTCAGTTTATTCACATGCACATCCTACCCAACTATCTGCTCTAACAGACACCAATTCGCTAAAAGAACAGTTACCCCGGCCAGAACTCATCCACGGACAGCGTGGGAACCACACCACCCGCTTCAGGGAGCTGCGTCTCAGCGCTTGCTCCCCTGTGCTACGGCACGCCCCTGTCCTGGGATTTCTGAGCCCCTGTTCTGGTAGGGAATGGGGGTGGCCCCCCCATGCCCAGAGGGGCTTTAGCCACTGCATCCTGCTCCTGAGTTTGAGGTGGAGTATGGCGGCTTTGGGGGGTACATACTGAAATAAAATGGCAGCGCTGAGAAATTGTGGGCTTCCCGGTAGGCAATCAGGTTGATTTCATGTTGTCGCTGCTGGGCCTGAAGGCGGTGCTTGGCGCGGCGGTGGTGGCAGACACAACAGCAGCTCAGGATGATGATAATGGTCCACACCAGCCAGAACCCTGAGAGCACAGAGAGTGTGCATGTGAGTGGCCCAACCACAACATGTGTGGACCAGCGCAAGGGCACACAGAGGGGGAGATGGCAGATCAGGGAGCACGGAGGGGCCACTGAGGGTCACCTCTTTTGGAGCCTCCTGAGGAGGGAGGAAGAGGACAGGACCTGTGCCTGTGGTTCAGGTTCTGTAGGCATTAAACATGGTGATCTAGGAGAGTGCCCTCCTGCCCTCCTAGAGAGATCACAGAGGAATGGCTTTCCACTCTCTTGGGGCATCTCTCTCCTCTTCACCCCACTCAAGATCAGCAACTGCTGGGGGCCTCAGAGAAGCCAGTAGAGAACCCCTTAGTGAAAGACCAGGACACAACTCACACATGCTTCTGTAATATAAAATTCTGATTCAGGCCCACCCCTGCCCTGGGGCAGGAGACTTCTTGGCCTGCTCTAACCCTGTCCAGCTCCATCCAGGTCTGGTCCAGTCCAGTCCAGTCCAGTCCACCTTGGCCTACGCAGACTCAGTCTGCAGCAGCAGCCAGGCTCCCACCTGACTCTGGAGTGGGTGGAGGGGCAAAGGCCCTGAGCCCCATTTCCCATGGAGTTACCTCTGCAACCCCAACAGAACAGCCAATTTCTAAATGTGTGCAGAAAAAGCTTTTAAATGCTTCTTAAATTAACGAACAATCTTGCTCAAAAGCTGAGCGTGTAGCCGGGCGTGGTGGCGCACACCTGTAATCCCAGCACTTGGGAGGCTGAGGCAGGAGGATTGGTGCGAGTTCGAGACCAGCCTGGGCTACAAAAGTGAGTGCAGGACCAGCCTCAACTGCATAGCAAGACCCTGTCTCAAAAAGACAAAAAAAAAAAAAAAAGCTGAGCATGCATACACACATATAAAGACTTAATGGAAAAATACAAAAAACACATCTTTAGGTTGTGGAGTTATAAGAAATTTAAACTTTCTTCTCTCAAATTGTGAAACTAGAAACAAATTAGATTTAAAAGGTAAACATGACTAATTTCATCTTTACTGCTTTTTATTTTTTAAATTAGCAAACATATTTCCAACCAGGTTTTCAAAATTCCTTTGGGACATACAATAAAATAATATGAAGCATTTAAAAAGTGATTCACCAAATCTTATTTTTAGGATCTTATTTTTTACACATAAGAGTTTGATATAAAATGAAAAGATCAGAGCAGATTATAAAACAGTATGATCTTGATCATTTTCTACATGGCTCCTAGTTCTTTTTTTTTTTTTTTTTTTTTTTTAGAGTAGAACATATTAATTGTGGGAAAGGAAGCTCCTTGTCCAAGAAAGGGACAGAAAGGGGGCCCGAGTGAGTTGCCCCTGGCTTCTGATTCTTACTGATTTAACTATAACAAGATCAGTGAAGTCATAGATACAGAATGATTATAAGCTTAAACTAAAATATAAGGGGCAGCCCTCTCGGGCCCCCTCCTGTGCTTCAGGAGCTATTCTGCTTCCCCATTTCCCCACTTCTGTGCCCTATCATTTTTCTCCAATAAATTTTCCTACTCTTAACATCTCTTTTTCCTTAGAATTCAATTTTTCGACTGCAGGGGACACTAGCTGGTGTACTGACTTCTAGATCTATCCTATACCACCTGGGAGGCCTTACCAAGATGCTTGGGAGGAGGGGTTCAATTACTGTAACAACCATGGCTGGTAAAAAAAAATAACAGTCCTCTGGCTATTCTTGCTATTCAGAGGGGCGAATGGAACCAACAGCAATGTCCCAGCCTCCTTTTCCAGCGGCCACCGTCTCAACCTTGTAAGAGTCTCTGATAAACTACAACATGACTTATCTGAGGCCTGTTAGATTAGCTCTCTGGAGAAAGCTCCCAACTGTGGTCTCCCCTATACCAACTTTCCACCCCTTCTCTCCCAACTGCAGTTATCCGTACCTCTTCAGAGGGAGGACTCTTCATCAGCTGATTTAGGTAGAAATAGAGGAGGCAGGTGGACAGGGCTGGGCCCTCCAGAGACACAGTGCAGAAGATGAGACTGTGTCGGTTGGAGGCCATTGGAAGATTACATACAGTCACAATGTGACTTTTACGTACTCCCCTGAGGGAGGAAGGTACATTGGGGATTATTGGAATCACTCTTCTGAGATTTCCCATTGTACATTAGCGGTGGGCATCCTCTCCCACCTACAGACTAAGACTGTAGATTACTGACCAAGGTTAGTGATGTCACCCCTGTGCCATTGCTACCGCTGGACCAGTATTCCCTAAGTGACTATCCTTAAAATCTTACTGGTTGAGCATAATTTTGACCCACATTGTACTCACCTCATGATTTTGCTCAGTAAAACTTTGAGTGGTGAGATCATTGGTGACCCATTCAGGACCTCGCCTGTGTAGCAGGAGCTATCTTTCTCCAATAAATTTTTCTATTCTTAAACACACACAAACATACACACACACTAGTATATAAGCGATATGTCAAGTCTCCATGTCTTTCAAAAATTGCTATGGATTTTATTTTATTTTTACAGTCCACACAAGTGTTTATTTGTCATGAGAATTTAGGTATTCCTTGGCCCTCCTATTCATGTTTCACAGTTCAGGAACACTGGTCAGTGACAAACATCCATGGAACTCAATCTAAAGAAACCTTTTTATTCCTACATGACTTTGCACTCTGAAAGATGCCAGCCTTCCTCATTTCTTCAAAATCATTCATGGAGTCATAATTCCTGTAGAAATCTGTATATATCTTCTTTCTTGGTTCAGCCATGCCAAACTTATACAGAGCTGCAACCCCCAGAGAGACAATGAATGCTCCAACACTATGAATCCGCAGGCACCTGGCCAGAAGCCCCCGCATCTGGGGTTTTGCCAGTGCACAGAAACTCATGGTCGTTACTGTTCTTGACAACAACATCCTTCCCAGCTGATGGAGGAAAAAAACTCTATTCTTGGATTTTATTTTTGATTGACATATAATATGATCCAATTTTTACTTTAAATATAGGACTGTTGAACATGGAGCTGCACGCCTGTAAGCCTAGCACTTGGGAGATTGGGACAGGAGGATCACAGGTTTGAGACATAACTATATAGCAAGATCTTATCTCAACAAACTCTCTCATCCCCAGCTAGGAAGGATAGCTCATGCCTGTAATCCCAACATGTGGAAGGGTGAGGCAAGAAGACTGAAAGTTCAAGCCCAGTCAGCAATTTAGTGACACCATCCTGAAATAAAATAGTTAATAAGGGGGCTACAGATATAGCTCAGTGCAAAGGTCTTGGGTTCATTCCCCAGGAACCAAAAAATGAAAAGTGTAACAGATGTTAAATGATACAGTTCAGAGGCAGAGCACTTGCCTCTGTGAGGCCTCACACATGTGAGGCCATGGGTTCAACGTCCAACGTTACAAAAATATATGAACAGGAAAAAAACCAAAGCAAAACAAACAAAAATAGTCAGCAAGTTGGTTATTCTGGATGAGAGGGTAGTAGATTTTCTGGAACCAGTTCCTTCTTCACCTATATTTTTAATTTTTCTAAAATGGACAAGCAACAACTCCCCATGCTCCTCAATACCAGGATTGAACCCAGGAACCATCACACTAGGCTATTATCTACCCTGGCCCTCTTAAAAATGCTTTAAGACAGGGTGCTGGCACTTGAGGTGTGCGCCACTGTGCCCAGCTCAATCATGTACTTTATGAGTATTCTCATCAATGCAAATTTATCTGAGGAAGCCACCAGGGATGATACATACCAACACTAGGGAGACTGAGATGGGGGACCACAAATTTGAGCCCAGCTTAGTGTCTGAATGAGAACCTGTCCCAAATTAAAACTGTGTGTGTGTGTGTGTGTGTGTGTGTGTGTTACGGAAGGGTCTACAGGGTGTTCAGGGTCTCACTAGATCAGACTCATAGTGATCTGCCTGTTTACAGCCTCCCAAGAGCTGGGATTACAGGCGTGCACCACCATGCCCACTCTCAATGGCCATCTCAGCACGCCCCTGGGGTGGGGCTGGCACATCAGGCTGGGGGACCAAACTCCGGGCCTCTGCATCTGCTTACAGGCACTTCAATCCGCTGAGCTATTTAGCCAGCCCTCCCGAAATAAAACATTTCTAAAAACAGCTGTAGCTTGATGGCCCTGGGTTCAGTGTCCAATACCAAAAAGAAAAGGCGTTTTCCTTGCCCTAAGTCCTCCTAATGAGCAAGTCGCTGATTTTTCCTCATGCACATACAAAAAGTATTCCTAAAGATCTCAGCTGGCCTTGGTGATGTGCCAGACAAGGCTCCTTCCCTGTCTTGATGGGGTGTCCCTGCTGAGTCTTATAACCTTGTCCAGGTGAGAAGGGGGTGACACGGACACCCAGCCGCTCCAGACTTCCCACTGGCTAGAGCAGCCAGGGCTTGGTCGAGCCTTGATCTCCTGGCTGCTGGCTGACCCAAGACCTCCAAGAGGGGACCATCAGGGCATGGCAGGAAGAGCAGGAAGGGCAGAAACCAAGTGGCCACTGGAGCAGTCTCACCTCAGGAAGGACGCACACAAGCACAGGGCCTCCTGCTCACAAGCTGGGCTGGAGTTGGGGCACACGACTCCATGGCTGCTGCTCTGTACACCTATACTCAGTGAGCTCATGGCCTTCAATTCCATGGTTTCTAAGAGATGGGGACTCATCGTGCCACCACGCTGGTCCTGAAGTCACAAGCTCAATGACAAATCTCAATCTGCCAAACTGCTGAGGGCACAGGCATGTGCCGCCATGGCCGCTTAAGTTGTAATAATACCTACAATCAGCATCTACCCATATTTTATCCCAGGTCCTTTTCTCAGTAGTTCTAAATAATGCCTTAGTTTTAAGGAATTATCTCTGTTTTCAAAACGTTCCTTTTTTCTTTGAGACAGATCTTTTTTTTCAGAATTTTTATTTATTTATTTATTTGTTTGTTTGTTTGTTTATTTATTTATTTATTTATCTTGTTTCAGAACTTTTTGTTTGTTTATTTATTTTTATGGCCGGCTCAGCCTGCCCTGAGGGCAGGGCTGGTGCAGCATATGGTGCTGGGGATTGAACCGTGGTCCCTGCAGCTGCCCAAGCTTTCCTAAGCAGGTGCTTTAGACCACTGAGCCATCCTGCTGGGCCCCCTCTTTGAGACAGATCTTGCTATGCAGTTCAGGCTGATCTTGAGTTCACTACATAGCCCAGGCCAACTCTGAACTGATATGAACCTCCAACCTCAGCCTTCAGAGTGCTGAGATTTACAAGTGCATGCCACCATGCCTGATACATCATCACATTACAACAAAGACCAGAAAATTCACATGCTTAGTGAAACTGCACAAGTACACTCTGTGTCAGCGTACACACACACATATGGTTGGGTTCGGATCCAGAGCTTGTTATACACTGAGCTATTCCTTAGGCCCCTTCTATTCCTTCTCATTTGATAGGGGAGGAAACAACCTTTACATGTACCAGGGTATGTTTTGGGGGGAGCACAGCAAGTTTAGTGGCACAATGGAGTATGAGTACAGGGTGCCCTTCTGAGAGGCCCTCACAAATAGGACATTCTAGCTCTCTAGTCAAAGTTATGTCTCATCGTCTTCCAAAGGAAAAATGTGACTAGTTCCTACGGAGTTGGGCTACATTTTTATCTTTTAGCTAAATTTTAGAAACAAGGAAGGTTGCTGAAAAAGTAAAATCTAATTTAAAGAAAGCACACAGGAGAATACACAAATACTTTCATGAAACACACACCCTGACAGAGACTACATTCCTGTGGCTTGGAAATTGTGTCCTTGCTGTGGGGAGCATTTATCACACTACACAAAATAGAAAACATGTTTCAAAAAACACTCACAAGGGAGTGGCTCAGTGGTCTAAAGCGCCTGCTTAGGAAAGCTTAGGTGGCTTCAGGGACCGCGGTTCGATCCCCGGCATGACATGCTGTGCCAGCCCTGCCCTCAGGGCAGGCTGAACCGGCCATAAAAATAAACAAACAAACAAACAAAAGTTCTGAAACAAGAAAAAAAAAAAAAAAAAGAAAGAAAGAAAAACACTCACAAGGTGCCAGTGAGATGCCTCAGTGGTATAAGTACCTGCTTGGCAAGCACGAGGTTCTGTTTGATCCCTGGACAAAACAAAACAAATCACAGTCCAGTACAGGAACTGAGTCCTACATTGCTGAGTACACTCCAGACTTGGAGAAACACCACCCTTCACCAGGTGCAGAGGGACCCAGGCTCAGGGCAAGGTCGCCTCCTTCCTTCCTTCCTTCCCTCCCTCCCTCCCTCCCTCCCTTCCTTCCTTCCTTCCTTCCTTCTCTCTGCAGGTCCTGGATGCTGCCTGCTCTCTATTGATCACAGCAACAGCTCCTAGCACCAGAACTCGGGAAGAGGCCTGACTTTGGAAGATGAAGACCTCAGAGACTTGCACCTTCCTCTGAAAGACAGGAACTGACGAACAAGGGTGACTGCAGGGCCAGAGCTAGGAGCAGGTGGCCTAGGCCCAAATCCCAGCTCACACTAACCACTTCCTCTAGATGTGACCCTAGTCATTTTGTTTCTTCTTCCTTCATCTGTGAAATGGGCAGAAGAATCACCATATGGACTGCAGGTGTTAATAATGTGTGTGGTATCCTCAGAACTGTGTATAAGGTAAGGTGCGCACTCTGGCTTATGACTATTGCTACTGTTATAGGAAAAGCCACAATTGGGAAGAATTTCCCTTTTAACTTCCTCCAAAATATTTCATGAAACATGAGCTAGGAACAAGTTTAAAATCTGCTTCTAGGTTCTCTTGGCAAAACTCACTGGAAACTCAGGCAACCTCTTATTTCAAAGCTCCTGCCATGGACGAGGTGTAACGTCAGCTGATCACAGCTCCCCTGCTCTGATCAACCAAATCAGGGAAGCCTGAAGTGTGAGTGAAATTCCCCAAATTATCTCAGGGGCAACATGGACTTCTTCCTGGGAAATGCACCTCAGCACAGGGCCAGAGTACCGCAAGGAGAACGGGGAGGGCTGGCCCTGAGGACACGCCGGCACTCAGCAGGTCTCCATAGGCTATGGATGAGGCTCCCACACTTCTCAGTTGCAGTCCACAGGCGGTGCTTGGTGCCGCCAGTCCAAAGGCACAGGGTGGTTCCTTGGTCAGGTGCGATGAAAACCCCACTTTGTATGTGTGTGGGTGTGTGTGATACCGGGGATTGAACTCAGGACCTTACGCTTGACAGGCAGGCAAGCAGATGCTTATTCTGCTGAGTTATCTCCCCAGCCCAAAAGATAGCACTTATTGCCTGGACAGTTTTAGCCATCAAAGCTCTCTATAAGGCTCTTTCTGGTAGGACTTTGGCTTATAGCTTTTTAAAAATGTTTTGTATTTTTATTTATTTGATACAGTTTTGCTACACAATTCAGACACATAATGATTCTCCTGTCTCAGCCTCCCTAGTGCTAGGATTACAGGCGTATGCCACCACATCCAGTTTTAGTAGCCGGCATGGTACACCCAGGATTCTGGGGCCAGCACAGTATGCGGTACTAGGAATCGAACTCGGGCTTTACACTTGCCAGGCAGTCACTTAGACCACTGAGCTGTCTCCCTAGTCTGGCTTATGGATTCTGCCTGGGAAGCCCTTTGGGGCTACCCACTCTCTGAGGCCCACCTCCCACCCACATAGCCTGCCTAAAGTCTGGCCAAAGGAAACTCAACAGCAGAACTCATACACCAACTGGTGCACATATTCTTCCCTGACTTCCCGCGACTGATGGGACATCTTGTCTGATCGCTTCTCTGCTAGATCACTTTCTTGATGACTTCCATCTCTCCCACAGTCTCTAGCACAGAGGAGGCCCCAGCATGCACAAGGGCCTTACTAAAAACTACAGATTTTCAGGTTTGCCTCTGGCCTACTGCATTAAAACCTTCAGACTGGGGGATACAGCCTGGTAGTACAACCATGGTCAAGGCTCTGAGTCTGATGCCCAGCACTGGAAACAAAACAAAAGCAAAAACAAGAACAAGCACTCGGGGCCCAGCCGGATGGCTCAGTGGTCTAAAGCGCCTGCTTGGGAAAGCTTGGGTAGCTTCAGGGACCTCGGTTTGATCCCGGCACCACATGCTGCACCAGCCCTGCCCTCAGGGTGGGCTGAGCCGGCCATAAAAATGAGTGAATAAGCAAATAAAGGTTTAAAAAAAAAAGAACAAGCACTCTAGCAGTAGGGCCTAGAAATCTATGCCGGAAATTCTGATGCACATCAGATTCTTATGACCACCATTAGTCCAAGGGTTTGCTGAATGGCTAAATGAAAGGATGATGAAGTAAAGTACAAATGCCACACAAATGCGTGGACATAACAACAATGGTGACCACATCTCTACAGCCTCAACTATTGCACTGCTAAAATAAGGTCCTTTTTTTTTTTTCCTTTTTTTGTGGGACCGGGGTTCAAACTCACAACCTTGCACTTGCCAAGGAGGCACTTGTGCCATGGAACTATCTCCCCAGCCCCTAAAATAAGATCTTTAGTTCCTGCTTCAAAGCTCTGACCTAAGGCCAAGGACAGAGGTAGAGGTAGGTGTGTGTGTGTGTGTGTGTGTGTGTGTGTGTGTGTATGTGTAACATATAAGTTTGTGACAGTCCTTAGAACAAAGGAAAGCTTAAGAGAGGTAAAAGGATTGGTGGGTGTGGCATTTCTTCCCAAGACCTTTCCTATAGGAAAGCACAGTTACAGTGTAGCGGTGGGGACCCTTTCAGAGCTTTCCATGAGAACAAGCAGCCTGCTGCAGCCTGTGTATTATAGGTTTGCCGCCACAGCTACAGAAGCACCTCTTCTGAGAAATCTCTGCCAAGGATTTCCTGGCTGAAGGTTTTACTTAAACAAGTCAAAGCCCCTTTGCCACATCTCTGGCAAAGCTGAAGGCAATGAAGGGAACATAGTTTAAAACAACAAAGAGTAGGATTTTGCAGAGATCGCCACGGCTCATTCCCATACCCAACTTCACTTTTATACTTTTCTGGCAGAGTCCAGACCCTGAATAAGGCAGAAAACCAGAGAGGGATGACCAAATAGCTCAACGGATTAAAGCACCTGCAAGCAAGCACAGGGGCTGTGGGTGCGATCCCCAAACCTGCTGTGACAGCCTCGCCCCCTGGGGCATGCTGAGATGGCAATTGAGACTGGATGTGGTGGCACACACCTGTAATCCCAGCTTTTGGGAAGCTGTAAACAGGAAGACCGCTATGAGTCCATTCTAGTAATGAGACCCTGAACATCCTGTAGATTCCTAAGAAAAAAATTTTTTTAAAATTTTTAAAAAGCTGTAAAAAAATTTTAAAAACCCAAAGGAGCTCCTGAGAAACCTCAAGGACACAGGCATCAGCTGGCTGAGAAGCCCCTGCTGGGCACAGGTGAGAAGCGTGTTGTGGTCTTACTCTCTGTCCCTGAGACTTGGTGATGACAAGGTAACAAAACAAACAAACAAATGCCTGTCTCCATCCAGCTACCTCCTGTCTCCCACCAACCATGCTACAGAGACAGCTGCCCAGCTCTTCCTCCAACTTTCTTGGTCCCTGGAGTGAAACCTGCTTCCCAGATGAGCTCCCTCATCTGAGTCTTATGGTTCCCACCACCTCCTCTGCCTCCCAGTGCAGGACCTGGTGACCTAATTCTGGTGGTATACACTGAGTATGCTCTGCCACCAGCCCAGAAGGTTCTGTCAAGCTGAGAGTGGGCCACCAGCAATTCTACTCCTTTCTAAGACTCATGCCCCAGAAAACCCAACTAGCTCCATGCCTATAAGACAGCTGAGTGACAACTGCTACTTTCATGAGGGCAGGGTGTGTGTGACCCTGAAGTGCAGCCATCTGGTTGCCACTAGGTTCTCAGCCCACCTCTTCTAAAACAGCAACAATTCTGTGCCAGCCTGAGGCTCAACCCATGAACCAAGAAGTCTGGTGGGGATGAGGGAGCCCTGCCCCCCTGGCACTGGACTGCCTTGCAGATCCTAGGTCCTCAGTCCTATAATGGGAAAGGCAGGGCTGTGGGCGAGGTTCTTTGTGGCTGACCTACCCTGCTGGTTGTCAGAAATAGCTTTATCTCACAGCGAGAGGCCTCCCTGCCAGGAGTCTCGTTTCCTCCCAAAACCAAAGAGCAGTCATGGCTGCTTTCCTATCACGCCATGATGTGGGGAATGGAAAGACGGGCAGAGGGCAGCAGGGATGGTGGGATAAGGGCACCATTTAACAAAAGGGGACAGGAAAGGGGCTCAGAATCATCTAGGGCCACAGTCTACAATTCTCTCTGAGTTCTAAGGCAATCAGCACGAAGTATATTAGTCGAACCCGCCCTGGGTAACTCCCTAAAGGTGGCACACCACAGCTGTGAGGCTGCAGAAGCTCAGGAGGCTCAAGCTTCAGTGAATCAAGGGAAAGCAAAAGACTCTCCGCCCAGCACTTGGCTAACGGCCAGGCTCCAGATGCCTCAGCCTGAGAGCGAGGGGAGGGAAGGGACTGAGACACCCACTCCTGAAGAAATCCTCAGCAGAGACCAGGGGAAAAGCCACTGCTTTGAGAGGGACCCTCAGGAAGGGACAGCTCTGGGAGGCCTCGGTTGGGACCCTGGAAGCCTTGCTGGTTTCTACAATACAAGGGCACTGTGGGCAGATAATGCTGAGCCCAGCACAGTAGTGCAGTAGGAGAAAGCAGTTGCGTTTGGCATTGAGAATCCCGGAGCAAGGAGGTGGCTCAGGGGCCAGGGGCATACCCAGCATGTGCACAGGTGCAAGGCCTTGTGCTGGATCTGTGGCACTTTCTGAAAAGAGGGAAGAGGAGGGAAGAGGGAAAAGAGGAGAAAAGGGGAGGGAAGGGGGAGGAGAGAAGAGGAAGGAGGAGAAGAAATAAGAAAAAGAAGAACCCTACGCAGAGCACTGGCTGCAGGGTAGCAACCATGGCCTCAAGAGAGGTTCAGGCCTTGTTCCCTCATCTTCAGCCCAGTGTTCCAGAGCACCAAAGTCCTTCTCTGTTATATGTTATGTGTCGGTGCCGAAAGAAATGACGAGAAGACCCGATGAAGGTAGCTCAGAGGACTCACTGAGATTCGTCCCTCAGTAAGCAAAGAACCTCAAAAGCAATGCAGCTTTATTTTGGGCTAGTGAGTGTGATCTTGTGCACAATCATCTTAGCAAGGAAGGACCATATGGGGCTGGGAAGATAGCTCTGTGGCACAAATGACTGCCTGGCAAATGCAAGGTTGTGAGTCCAAACCCCAGTGCCGCAAAAAAAAAAAAAAAAAAAAAAGAGGACCATATGTGTAGTCAACAACGTGACCAAGATCTCTATTGACTTCCATCTTTCCCTATCGTCAGTTTCACACAGGGGTCAACCATTAGCATTCTAAGCAAGGGAGAAAGCAACAGAGAGCCCACAGATGAAGCTGCTATCCATCACCTGGAGTCCCAGCTTTCTGTGATTTTCAACCATAGACACAGCTATCCCTAGGCCCTATTCATTATACTCTGTTTCTTGAAATGATATTTAGGCTACATATCTCTGCTTTTATTATTTTTTTATGCTGAAAAATCAGGATGAGGATTACAGACTGTCAATCCTCAACTTGTTGATGGACCTGTCCTCATCACCAAAGAGCGCAGAGATCACATACCACTACATTTTCACTAAACCATAGCATAACATGAAAAGGATCAAGGTTTTCATTACTATTGGTAAAAGATCAGTGCCAGATAATCCTGGGAACCGTCTTGGAAAAGCATCATCAATATGTTGTTGACGAGACAAGATCTTAACATTTTGATATAATAACACTCTGTCCTAAACCCTTTATCTTTAAAGTCTATGCATCCTTGAGAAGTCCATAGTTGTTTTGACCTCTTGTGCAACACACGATAAACAGTTTGTATGCCTTGGCTCAATACCACTCTGACTGCAGCAGCCATAGTGGTGATGGTCATTACTCTTAAGTGTATAGCTATCATGAGTTCAATCACTCCTTCTACTCTTTTCTTTAGGATCTACTAAGGCAGCAGTTCTCAACCTTTCTAATGCTGTGACCCTGCAGTATAGTTCCTAATGTTGCAGTGACCCCAAACCAAAAAATAATTTTGGTGGCTATTTCAAAACTGTAATTTTGCCACAGTTATGATTCGGAATGGCTTTAGGCAACCCCTGTGTTTTGGTTGTTTGATCCCCGCCAGGGTCACAACCCACAGGTTGAGAACCGCTATAAGGGTTTTCTTGAGCTCACATTACCTCTCAAAGCTTTAAGGGAACTATGGCCCTGTAGCCAAGGACCCTGTGCATAGCTACTCTCTGTCACCTGTCATTCCACTGACAATAGGGCAAGACAATGCAATATGAGTTTAATGTGCATAAAGAGAAGATGACTTATTTTTAATAGGCAGTTAAATTTTAATTTGAAAGGTTTAGTAGTAGACATATAAGTAATATTTCTCCTTCATAATCACTATAAAAAATTACCAAATGCACAAATACACCTTGGGCAACAACAGTACTCCTTTCTACAATCAGAGCTATGATATCTTTTGGAATAGGGTTGAAAACTCCAGTTTTAGTTTTGTAAACTCCTTAAGTGGGGAGCAAAAACTGATTTTCCATAGCCATTAGATCTAAAGCTGTGCTTCTGCTTCTGGAGGCTGCGTGGAAAAGATCTGTGATCCTGTGTTTGATTGAAATTTGGGCTGGCCAATGGAAACTGCGGGTATTTCATATTGTTTATCTTTGGGCCCCTGGATGATAGGCACCTTCTCCAGTTACTTTGAGATTGTAAGAGTGGGCCATGCTTATCGAGTTTGGAGTGGTATTCATTAGCCCAATGTTTACCTTTTCCACATCAAAGTCCTGGAATAGTCTTGCTACGTTTATCTCCTTTCTTCTTTTTATCTTGTCCTTTTCTGTGATCTTTTCTCATATGACTCATTTTTCCACATTTAAAACATTTAGTATGATTTTGTTTTAAAAAAGATTATAAGGCAGCTGCCAATAAATTAGCTTTGTGCCGGACATGGTGGCGCACACCTGTAATCCCAGTACTTGGGAGGCTGGGGCAGGAGGATCGGTGCGAGTTCAAGATCAGCCTGGAGTACAAAAGTGAGTTCAGGGCCAGCCTGAGCTGCATAGTAAGACCCTGTCTCAAAAAGACAATCAATCAATCAATCAATAAATAAGCAAGCAAGCAAGCAAGCAAGCAAGCGCAAGCTTTGTATGGCTCTGAGCCAATATCAGCACAGGCCTTAATATATCCTTCCATTGATGCACCCTGTGCCTTTAAGGGACCCAGAGCCTTTTGACATTCAGTATTTGCATTCTCAAAAGACAAAGTTTGTAACAGTAAATCCCTCAAATCTGGTGCTCTCATTGTTGTACATATAGCTTCAGTTAATTGGGAGACAAAGTATACGTATGGCTCCTGATTAGATTGGAGAACCTTAGCCAATGACTTTTGAGCATCCCCTGGCCTTTCCACTTTTTTTCATGATCTCAAGCAAAAAATGCAGGTCTGCACAATAGCCACATCATCATATTGCAATCAGGCCTGGATACCAACCCAAGCCCCTGACCCAGTGAGTTGATCTGATGAAACATTAATTGGGGAATTTTGTCCCCTGTTAACCCTCTCTTAAATATCTGCTTCATCTTTCCACCAAGTTCTAAATTGTAAATATTGGCTTGGCTCTAAAATTGTACGACACAAAACTTCCCAATCATGAGGAATTAATCTATGTTCATTTGCTAATCCTTGTATTAATCTAATCATATAGGTTGATTGCATACCATAAGCCATAACAGCCTGCTTTAAATCTTTAATAACCTTGAATGCCAGAGGTTGGGGTTCCCACTGTACATTGCCCTGGGGAAATTGAGCATTTGGTGGGTGTTGTTGAGCCACCACAGGAAAAATACCCAATACCCTGTTGTCTCCCTTGCATAAGAGCCTGAGATATCACACTTTGATAAGCTTTTATGGGGGCTTCCTTTCTTTCCTTATATGGAGGAGAAGGGTTAAAAGATGGCAGTGGGGGGGACAGGAAGGCTCAATGGTCTAAAGTGCCTGCTTAGGAAAGCTTAGGCGGCTGCAGGGACCACAGTTCAATCCCCGGCACCACATGCTGCGCCAGCCCTGCCCTCAGGGCAGGCTGAGCCGGCCATAAAAATAAATAAAAATAAACAAACAAAGGGGCCCGGAGGAATGGCTCAGTGGTCTGGAGCGCCTGCCTGGGAAAGCTTGGGCGGCTTCGGGGACCGCGGTTCGATCCCCGGCACCACATGCTGCGCCAGCCCTCGGGGTGGGCTGAGCCGGCCATGGGGGTGAGTGAATGGACAGATAAGGGCTCTGAAACAAGAAAAAAATAAATAAATAAAAAATTTAAAAAAAATAAACAAACAAAAGTTCTGAAACAAGAAAAAAAAAATTAAATAATTAAAAAAAAAACAAAGATGGCAGTGGGGGCTGAATTTTCCTGAACTAGGATGGAGGAACTACACCAGTAGAGACTTCCATTTTTCAATCAATTTAGAAATCAATTATGATAATTGCTTTACCTCAGCTCACAGCTCACACACCTCATTCTTGGTTTCCTTTGGTTCTATATCCTCCAAATTCTCAGAATCTGAGGAGGTGGTCTGGAATGCCATAAACGTTCTTTTAGGACTCAGTTAGATTCATCCCACTATAAATCATTGAGAAATTTAAAGAACCAACACTCTTGGTATTCTGGGGAGTGCCTTCATGGAAAGTGTCTTAAGGAGGCGCAACCTTACCATAATTATGCACCACAGAGGCCCCTTGCTCTATTTTTGTCCTTTTTGTTATGCTAGTATCCACATTTGAGAGTGAGGGAGGAGGGGCTGGGGAGATAGCTCCGAGGCACAAGTGCCTGCTGGGCAAGTGCAAGGTCGTGAGTTCGAACCCTGTTCCCACAAAAAAAAAAAAAAGAGTGAGGGAGGAAGGGGTCTTAAAAAGGTCTCACGTGCAGATTTATATTTGTACAGAAGCTGCTTTTGAGGTTTAGCAGTATCAGCATCTGAAGCTGACCTGCTCAAATATTTCTTAAGACTCTTCTGAGTCTGATTGTAATGATTCCAGAGCTAAGGAAATTAAACTACAAAGAGACCATACAGGAAGAGGAATTGGTTGCCCATTCTGGTGCGCACAATGCAGTGCTCTCATAACTTGCTTCCAAACTTTTTAAGTTTAAAGCAGCCTTTCCCCTAGGCTGAAACCAGTAACAATACCTTTTTATAAGGGAAAATAATTCCTTGAAACTCTTTGGTTTTACCTTTACCCCCGCTCCTTTGAGTACCATCTGTATAAGATAGTTATATTCATTTTTTCCAGTGGTCTTGCCTACTCTGGGCATACTTTACCCACATAGTCAGGCCTCTCTTAACTCACCCCTAGTCATCTTCCATGCCCTGTGTTGGGCGCCATTTATATGTTATGTGTCAGTGCCGAAAGAAACAACGAGATGACCCGATGAAGGTAGCTCAGAGGACTCACTGAGATTCGTCCCTCAGTGAGCAAAGAACCCCAAAAGCAACTCAGCTTTATTTCGGCTAGTGAGCGTGAACTCATGCACAATCATCTTAGCAAAGAAGGATCATATGTGTAGTCACAAATGTGACCAAGATCTCTACTGACTTCATCCTTTCCTTATCATCAGTTTCAGACAGCAGTCAATCATTAGCATTCCAAGAAAGGGAGAAAGCAACAAACAGGAATCCCACAGGTGAAGCTGCTATCCATCACCTGGAGTTTCAGCTTTCCATGATTTTTAGCCACAGACCATAGCTATCCCTAGGCCCCTGTTTCTTGAAATGCTACTTAGGCTACACTGCTCCACTACAAAGAAATCACTTTAGAAACCTGGAAACAGGTCTCCAAAGCTGTCTTCAGATGGCTTTCATTCCCAAGGAGTAGGGGTAGAACCCGAGAGCCCCCAGGGAAGCACTTACACCAGAGTTCATAGTAGTAGTTGCAGCACTGAGACTGTCCACAGCAGTGTCCTGTGTCACAGATGTAGCTCTGATTATTGGTACCCACACAGGCTTCCTTATCCTAAAAAGAAAAATCAAAAAGCATTTTAACATATTACACTAGAGCTTTTAAAACAATTTGGCAGGTATGGCACCACAGGCACACAATCCCACCACCTGGGAGGCTGAGATAAGAGGACTGCTATGAGCTCAAGGCCAACCTGGGCTACAAAGTGAATTCAAGACCAGCCTAACCACACAGCAACATCTTGTCTTAATCACCAATTTTCTTCTTCTCCTTCTCCTTCTCCTTCTCCTTCTCCTTCTCCTTCTCCTTCTCCTTCTCCTTCTCCTTCTCCTCCTCCTCCTCCTCCTCCTCCTCCTCCTTCTCTTTCTTCTTCTTCGTCTTCGTCTTCTTCTTCATCTTCTTCGTCTTCTTCGTGTTCTCCTCTCTCTCTCTCTCTCTCTCCCTCTCTCTCTCTCTCTCACACACACACACACACACACACACACCCTTATCACTTGCCTGTCCATCCACAAAGCTATGGCAATTTCCTTATTAAGAAAAACAGTTTATTAAGAAAAAAGTTCAAAAGAACCATATGATAGCTGGGTGTGTTGGTGCACACCTGTAATCCCAGTACTTGGGAGGCTAAGGCAGGAGGATTGGTGCAAATTTGAGACCAGCCTGGGCTACAAAAGTGAGCTCAAGGCCAGCCTGAACTGTATAGCAAGACCCTGTTTCAAAAAGACAAAAAGAAAAAAAGAATGAGTGAACTATATGATATACTCTGGAAGGCTGGGCCAAACTCAGGCCCAGTAATAGTCAACTTGCCAACTTACAACTTAGCAAGACCTTGCCTTAAAATATAAAATAAAAATGTCTGAAAATATATGGCTCAGTGTGAAGACCCTGGGTCACTCTGCAGTGACACAGAACAGTGGCAGAGTTCAGGTCTATTAAGAACAGAGGGGAGGCCCACCATGCAGGTAGCAGGAGGAGAATGAGGTCCCTCAGATGGGGTAGGAAAGCCTGCTTCTCTCTGTGTCCAAGTGGAAACATTTTATGTTTGAGCATTACACAGCTGGAAGGGATGATTCTCCTGGAATCAGCACTATATTTTCAGTAAAACCAGCTTTGCTGTGGAACTTACTGGCTAATTAATGTAGGAGAGACTTGTTATGGTTTGTGTATAAGTGTCCCCCCAAAGCCTCACACAGACATGCTTCTGGAGCTTGTGATTATTGGGGCTGTGGATGCTGCACTTGCCCTGGGGCAGGTGATTTGCATTACAATGCAAGGAGGGCAGAAAGACTAGCTGGCCTCCTGAGCTGCTGCCACTCCCTTTTGCTCTTGGCTCTTTGCCACTCTGCCTTGAACCCCCCCACCCCTCCACCCCCCCCACCCCGTAAGGACTGAAACCTCCAGTGACTGTGAGCTAAATGAACCTTTCCTTCCTTCATTTTCAGTGTCAGGTATTTGTCCCAGCAATGAGCAACCTGAGACAAGACTCAAGGATGAGCATCCAGTCACTTCCTTTTTTCTTCAAAACATTCTCCAGAGGTTATTTACAATGGGACTCAAAAGAGGAATACATGCCTGCTCCTCAAATTCTTTACTCTTCAGAAAATGAAGACTTGGTTAGGTGATCTAGTCCAATCTCACTTTGCTGGGTCACTTTTGCTTATCACTTGATTTTTTAAGAATCCTGAGTGGGTGGACCCCCGCTCGTCAGGGATGGCTATGTAAAGGGCACTGCTGAGTAACCATCGAGCAGCCTGCCAGATTCTATTCATAGCACTTCTGGATGAGGCTGGAGATGGATACCTTTTAAAAATATATTTCACATTTAAGGTGTGAAATATATGCCTAGCCAACCCTAGCCTTGGCCCAGTGTGTACTTGGAGAGTGTCGTGCATAGAGGAAGGCAGAAGTCTTGTGCTGTGTCTGGCTCCCAAAACTTGTTCCAAGACCCAGCCTCTGTGGCAATCACTGTGTTGGACAAAAGGGATATAAACTAAAAGAAGTCACTGTCCCTTTCTTCAAGAAGCTCAGGGGCTGGGCATATATAGCTCAGGAGCACAAGTGCCTGCCTGTCAAGTGCAAGGTCCTAAGTTCGATCCCCAGTTTTGGGAAGAAAAAAAAAAAAAAAGCAGCTCAGAGTTAAAAAGGAAAAACTCTACCCAGCAAAGAAACTCAAACCACAGGATTGTATTTACAACTATTCAGGCTGGCCCTGCTCACGGTGAATATCCAGGCACGTGGCTATCAGTGGAAACTTAGATCACATGGCTGGGTCCTCCCCTCTGTGCCTGGCTTCACTGTGGTGTCTACTTGGCCCAGGTAGAAACAAGCACTCCAGTGACAGTCTGAAGGGCTTGAGGCCAAGCAGCAAAGTACAGGCTCCTCCCTGAAGCCACAGACAGGTGAGAGAACAGACTGAGCACTCATCTCCAGCTCTGCCCGAGAGTCTCACACACGCCCTCAGGTATTCCTAGTCTTTAAAAGCATTAGCTTTTGTGAAAAAAGAGTTAAGGGTGAAGGAAGCTTGGGCAATGCTGTAAACTCTGACCGGCTTTCACACAATGTGCCCAGAGATCTCCTTTACAATGACCTTTCCAAGCTCACCAAAACCAGAGAACCCAGCAGGCAGCGGTCCATGAAGGAGGCCTCCCTCAAGGCCTGGGACAACACAGAGCTGCACTTGCTGCTTCGGCAACAACCAGCCCCTCTGGCCTTGAAGCAAGACGTTCCTTTCCAAAAGATACCAAAAAGCTGCATGCAGACCAGTTTACCATGCCTCACAAATGCCACTCTTCTGGTCCCAGGTTGCAAGGACACAGTTCAGTGTCCTCATCATTTCTGCAAGGCTGGGCTGCTGATACTGTACCACATGACACAATCCCGTGCCCCCCTGCCTGCAGAAGATGAGACCAGGCTCTGAGCCTAGGGCAGCCAGCAGTCAAGGGAGGCGTGATAATGCGAACAGCGAGATCCAGACCATGCTGGAGATCTGAACCAGTGGCACCCATAGGAGCACAGGGCCAACTTTTCTCCAGCCTCTTCCACACCTGGGGCAGAGGCTTAGAAACTGTCCTCTCCCAGGAAGGGCACCATTGTATCTGGCTCCTCAAGCTTCTGAGCTCCTCCTCCTCCCCAAACACAGTCACCACACTACCTGGATAGAGGAACAATCATTTTCTGTTATGTGGAGAAGAGAAAGGAGGCAGCTAAGAGTGCACAAGGACTCAGCTCAGGGGCCACACGGGAAGAGAAAAGGCAAATCTGGGGGTGTAAGATGGGAGTGTGAGGTGAACCACTGGCATGAGGAGAAGCCAGCAGCTTGGCTGGGCCCAGCTCTGCTCTTTTTCTTTTTTCTTCTTCTTCTTTTTTTTTTTTTTTGCAAGACCGGGGATTGGAGTCAGGCCCTTACACTTGCCAAGTAAGCACTTATTCTTCTGAACTATTTCCTCAGCCCCTCCAGCTCCGCTCTTATAGAAGAACAGGACTTCAGACAGATCACTGTCGGAAGGTCCGAGGCTAGTTAGGATGATCTCCAACTTCTCCTTCAATCCTAGGGTGTGTGTGTGCCCAAGCTCTGGACCCTGCTGAGCTCAGGTCTGTCCACCCTATGCTCCCACCCCACCCACTCCCTCAGCAGCTCCAACAGAACACAGCAAGCTAGAAAGACAGCTCTGAAATGAATGTCTCCTGCCCTGGACAACAGCAAGGGCCAATAGTCTGGACATGGTGCCTGCTGCTCACCCGCTCTTCTCTATATGAAGAGCCTGAATGTGAAGCATTCCAAGGACTCACAAAGACTGCCGGGCAGCTCAAAACCCAAAGCTCAAGTGGCCAAGAGTCAGCCACGTCAGGTGCAAGGCCCAGCTCTCACTTTAGGCTCAACTGTGTGGTCCAACATAAGGTACAGGACATCTCTGAGCACCCACTGTCAACACTGTTCAGTGAGCCACACCTGGCCTGAGGGACTCCAGACTTGAGAACCTCAGCCAGATGGACATAGGGCCTGTATTCTCATTTCTGCATTTACTGAGCACGCCACTGCACAATGGCACTGAGCAGAGCGGAAAACTCAGTGGGCACAGGGTTGACATTTCTGACTGCTGCTGCACTGTCTGTGGTCTAATGAAAGCTGATGAAAGAATCACACAACTGAGCTCTCAACAGGTAAGACTGGGATTGACTAATCAAGAGATTCTCTAACTGGCTTCTGCAAGGGAAGGGAGCTTGAACTGAGGACAGTCAGAAGGCTAGCAAGAGGGAAAGGAGGGTGGGACAAACAGTTTGGAGAAAAAACAGTATAGTAGGACCTGGCCAAATACCTCAGCAGATTAAAGCACCTGCAAGCAGGCACAGGGGTCAGGGGTTCAGTCCTTGGGCCTGCCATGCTGGCCCAGGCCCTGGGGCACACTGAGTCAGCAACTGAGACTGGGTGCAGTGACAACTGCCCTGTAATCCCAACTCTTGGGAGGCTGTAAACAGATTGATCACTACAGTCTGATCTAGTAGCGAGACCCTGAACACCTTGTAGACCTTTCCCTAAAAATAAAAAAGAAAGAAAGAAAGAAACAGTGCAGAAAAGCTCTGGCTGGAAGAGAAAGGCAGGAAAACTAGCTAAGGTAAACTAGACTGCAGAAGCTAACATGATCAGTTTTGCATTTTAAAGATCTCTTCTTCTGGGCCAGGGAGAGAGCTCAGGGGCATAGCATCTGTCTGGCAAGTGCAAAGTACTGAGTTTGATTCATAGTACAAAAAAAAAAAAAAAAGGTTCCAAACCACACTCTCACTGTGTAGTTTAGGCTGGCCTTGAACCCACAATGCAACCTAGCCTGACCTAGAACTCGTCGTAATCCTTCTGCCTCAGCTTCCTGAATGCTAGGATTATAGGCATGTGCCACCACAACCAGCTGCCAGCTAAACTGTTTTATTTTTTTTTAAAGGTTTTTATTTATTTATTTATTTATTTATTTATTTATTTATTTATTTATTTTTCTTGTTTCAGAACCTTTGTTTGTTTATTCACTCGTTTTTATAGCCGGCTCAGCCCGCTCCGAGAACAGGGCTAGCGCAGCATGTGGTGCCAGGGATCGAACCGCGGTCCCTGAAGTCGCCCAAGCTTTCCCAAGCAGGCGCTCTTGACCACTGAGCCATCCCGCTTGGCCCGCTAAACTGTTTTAAAGAGGCTTAAAACACAGAACTTTAAAAAAAAAAAAAAAAAAATAGAACTGATCAAAAAGAAAGTTTGTGAAAAAAAAATGCTCTTAAAAAGAGAAGAAGAGGGGCCGGTGAGACAGCTCAGTGGTCTAAAGCACCTGCTTAGGCAAGTTTAGGCAACTAACGGGACATGGTTCAATCCCCAGCATTACAAGCTGTGCCAGCCCCACCCCTGGGGCAAGCTGAGCCAGCCATAACACAAATAAATAAATAAAGTTAAAAATAAAATAAAATGTTAAAGAAGAAAAAGTTCTCTAACATCCTGGCCTATCCCATTACCAGGCTCCTCCTCTGTCGTGGGTCTATGCCTAAAGAGACAGGTCACTAAAAAGGCACACAGTCACCAAACAGAAACCATCAGTACAGCCAAGCATGATGGTGCCTGCTATCATCCCAGCACTCTAGGAAACAGAAGCAGAAGGATCAAAAGTTTAAGTCCAGGGGCCCAGCGGGATTGCTCAGTGGTCTAAAGCGCCTGCTTGGGAAAGCTTGGGCAGCTTCAGGGACCGCGGTTCGATCCCCGGCACCACATGCTGTGCCAGCCCTGCCCTCGGGGCAAGCTGAGCAGGCCACAAAAATGAGTGAATAAACAAAGGTTCTGAAAATAAGAAAAAAAAAGTTTAAGCCCAGTCTGAGCAACTAAGTGACTTAGTGAGAGCCTCTCTCAGAGTGAAAAATAAAAAGATCAAGGGGTGTAGTTCAGTGGGAAGGTCTAAGGTTCAATCTCTAGTAAACTACATGCATATAAGCACACACTTACTCATCTATTCCAGCACAAAGAAACAAACGAGGTAGTCACCCAACTGGAAAGGACATTTTACAATGGAAAAGGCTGAATGATATGCCTTTTTCACATATGCAAAATATTATCCCCTCTTCAGTGGCAGCATCAACTGTAGAACTAAGAACGTTTTCTTAACAGTTTCCATGTCCCAAAGTTGCTATTCTTAGTTGAGCTACTGTAGAAAGTCCATTTAATTAGCATAAGAACATCATACGTACCACCATAAAGAGATACTGAGCAGTAAAGGTTCACTAGGCAAGGTTTTAATTTTCAAATTTATGGGACTGGAAGACTCCGCTGGCAACTGGCTAATAGCAGCAGAATCTTTCACATCCTTAGGAAAACACTAGAGTTTAAAAGTTTAAGTGTGAAAAACAAGAAAGCTGAAAGCTTCTCAGGATGCCAAGCACTGGACACTAGAATTCTGGGCTGCCTGGTGTCAATGACTGGAGTACAGCTGCTGGTCCTTGGCAAGGAGGGGTTGATAACTACGAGCAGCCCTGTTCCTCTGGCCGCACCACAGCAGACACTGGGGTGCGGCAGCCAAGGCCATGAGCAAGAGAATGGTGTTCCATTTCTCACAATGCAGTCGAATGGGCCACAGGGACAGCTTAGCAGTCTAAGCATCTGCCTGGCAAACCCAAGCACTTGGGTTCAATTCCTGATACCACATGCTGTGTTGCGGCAATGTGCTGAGCCAGCCAACAAAACTGGGGCATGGTGGTGCACACCTGTAATCCTAGCACTGGGGAGGCTGAAAACAGGAGGATCACAAGTTCAAGCTGCGTAGTGACATGCTGCACAAAAAAAAAAGCAGCAGCTAAGTTGGTAATTTTAGAAGCTGTACTATGAAACGCCTAGCAACACTGGCCTCATAAAAGTAGCCTTTAAATTATGTGGCTAAACTTGCAAGAAAGCAAGAAAAATAGCCAGGGATCAAAAATGACAGCTTGAAAGGAGAAAACAGACTAAGTGACTCAGGCCTTTCCAGGCCCACAGAGTTGGGCAGTGCATAGATCCTGGGCCCACCTCCATCAGAAGCTGATCTGAGAATGCCCAGACAGAATTTTTTTTTTTCTTTGTTTTTGAGACAGGGTCTCACTTTGTAGACTAGGCTAGCCTTGAACTCATTATGCAGGTCTGGCTAGCTTCAAACTCATGGCAATACTGTTGCCTCAGCCTCCCCTATAGGTGTGAGCTCAAGGCCAACTGGAACTACATAGCAGGTTCAAGCCAACCTGAACTACACAGTGACACCTTGTTCCAACCCATACCCCTAAAAAAAGAGAAAAGAAACTCAAGAAGAAAATGAAGAAGCAATATTCAATATTTCTAGAGCCAACTGAAATTTTCCCAAAACTGATAAAAGATGTGAAATTTTCAAACAGCAATACATTTACTTCTAGGTACATTGAATAAAAATGTAGAACAACAACAAAAAATGTTTGCTTGTTATGAGGCAGGGTCTTAGTACATAGTTCAGGCTAGCCTTCAACTCACTATGTAACCTAACCTGGTACTGGAATTACAGACTGAGTGCTGGGATTACAGGTATACACCACTGCACCTGGAGAAAGACTTTGGGGAGAAGGTCTACATTTAGCTGAGAAGACTTGCAATTAACAGGTAAAAGTAGAATTTAAGAAGTAGCAAGACCCACAAGGACAATAAAATGGGAAAACAGAACAAAACCATTTAAATCCAGTAGTCAGGAAAGGTCTCCTGAAGAAGGTAACCTCCAAACCACACCCAGAACGGTAGGAAGGAGCTAGAATCTAGGCATTGTGGTAATCCTAAGCATCCTGGTAGGCTGAGGCAGGAGGACCACATACTTAAGCCCAAATTGGGCAATTTAGTGAGACCCTGTGTCAAAATAAAACAATAAACCATGCTGAGCGTGAGACGAATGTTTCAATTTGAGAAATGTCGCCCTAGACATGCAACAAACATACAATAAAGAGTTCATGCCCTTCAACAATGGAAGACTGAAATTCATTTCTAGGATGCCAGCCATGTCTCAGTGGTTACCTCCAACAGTACCTACTTAGAATCAAGGCACATTAAATTACACTATTTTTACCTCTTTTTTTGTTTGTTTTAATCATGCTCTATTATCTGTAATTGAACAGAGACCTCTGTAACATGTCAATAGAGACCATTTCACCCAGTGCTGTTTGGCTGCCAGCTAAGGTGGATTCCTTTTCCTCATCAAAGAGAAATCCACAGTTTGCTGCCTTTACTGATGAGGAAGATGTTGGAAAGCCGAGTGGCAAAGCTGCTGCCATTGGCATCTTTCACATGAACCACACTGAAAGAGCCAGGGTGCTTCTCTGTGCTGGTGATCACTCCAATTCTTCCCAAGTTAGAACCTCTGGTCACCATACATAGTTACCAGTGTCAAACTTGATGAAATTGGTGATCTTACCAGACATCAAATCAATCTGGATGGTATCATTGACTTTGATGAGGGGGTCAGGGTAGTGAAGGGTGCAAGTATCATGGGTCACCAAGTGAGGGATCCCTTTTGTGCCCACAAAGACCTTCCTCACTTTGCACAACTTCTACTTCCTCAAGTATAATTTGATGAGCAGCAAAGTGACCACTGGTGTCATAGATCTGACAGAAATGCTCTCCTGTCTTGTTAATGCTGATGACATCCATACAGCCAACAGGATAGGTTATATCAGTTTGGACTTTGCCATTGATCTAAACGAAGCACTGCATGTAAATCTTTTTTATTTCATCTCCTGTCAGAGCATACTTGAGTCTGTTCCTCAGGAAGATGATGAGAGGCAGACATTCTCTCAGCTTAGTGGGGGGCAGTGAGCAGATGAGGAGCACAGATACCAGTCAATTTATCAAGCATCCAATGCTTTGGAGCTGCTACTCACTTCAGATGCTACTTGAGACCACGAACCATAGCTAAGCTCAGCCAACTTCACCGTCCTCACTTCCTACCTCTTATGAGGAATACCCAGAGTACCACAAACATAAATTCTGAAAAGAAGCAATACTCCTGTCCATGCCAGCCCTGCTACTGCCAAAGCTGCACTGTACCTGGGTGCTCATTAAACAGCTCCCAAGCAGAGCAGCCAGCAGAGAAGTTAAAATCCATTTCCTGTGCTGCTAGTAGGAACCCAAATAACAAACTCAGAAAAAGTCAGCTACCCTGTTAGGAAAATCCCAAGTCAAACATCAAAGTTACAACACATCCCATGGTTCTCTAAGGTGTACCTGTGATGTCCTGGCAAGGGCAGGCCTGAGCGGCTGAGCGGCTGCTGCAGGGCACACACTCAGTCACCTGGACATTTAGAGGGACAGGCCACCCTTCCCTGAGGAAACCTCAGTGATTCCTCATCTCTAGACTCTCACCACAGAAGAGACCCTAAGAGAGACAATGTCTGTAGTAGGCACAGATACTGAAAACGGGAAACAGCAGACAATCATGACGGAAGGTTTATGCCTAAATGGTGCCTTCATTTCTTAACTTTTTAAAAAACAAAACACAAATGAGATTCCTAGATACATGTAAATTATCAAAGCTGAAGCAAGAAGACATAAAAATTATAAATAAAACAGTATCGCCAGGCATGGTGGCACACACCTGTAATCTCAGCACTTGGGAGACTTAGGCAGGAGGATCAGTGCAAGCTTGAGACCAGTCTGGACTACAAAAGTGAGCTCAAGGCTAGCCTAAACTGCATAATGAAACTCTGTCTCAAAAAATACAATAAATAAATAAACCAGTATCAATGAAATTGAACGTGTTATTTATTTATTTATTTATTTATTTATTTATTTATTTATTTTAAGCTGAGTTCCTGCTTTAACTTTATTATTTATGTTATGGCCGGCTCAGCCTGCCCTGGGGGTGGGGTTGGCGGAGTATGTGATGCGAGGGATCAAACTATGGTGCCTGTAGTTGCCTAAGCAGGCACTTTAGACCACTGAGCTATCTCACTGGCCCTGAACGTATAATTTAAAAACTACCAACAAAGCCCAGTCTCTGATGAATTTATTGCTGAATTCTACGGAAATTTAGAAAAGACCTAACACCATTATTTCTCAAACACTTTAATGAAATTGAAATGGAAGTAATACTCTCACATTTATTCCTGGAAGAAGCATTATTCTGACACCAAAACCAAAGAAGGAACCAATAAACAAAGAAAACTATAAGCCAGTCATCCTAAAGAAAATACAGACGTAAATTCCTCAATACTGAAAAACACAATGCAGCAAATCAAGAAGATCATACACCATGACCAAGTGGGATTCATCCCAGGGACGCAGGAATGGTTCAACATACATAAATCAATAAATGTAATATACCATATTAACAGAGCCAAGGACAAAAATCATATGATTATCTTAGATGCAGAAAAAGCCTTGAACAAGCCCAGCACTCGTTCATGACAAAAACCCTACAGAAAAATTGGAATACATGATCTTTATCTCAATCTGATAAAAGCCAACTATGACAAACCAATAGACAATATCATACCAAATGGACAAATACTGAAAGCTTTCACTCTAAAATCAGGAACAAGGGGGCCCGGCTGGATTGCTCAGTGGTCTAAAGCGCCTGCTTGGGAAAGCTTGGGTGGCTTCAGGGACAGCAGTTTGATCCCCGGCACCACATGCTGCGCTAGCCCTGCCCTCGGGGCAGGCTGAGCTGGCCATAAAAATGAGTGAATAAACAAATAAAGGTTCGGAAACAAGAAAAAAATAAATAAATAAAATAAAAAATTCTTTTAAAATAAATAAATAAATAAATAAATAAATAAAATCAGGAACAAGACAAGGTTGCCCACTGTTACCACTTCTGTTCAATGTAGTTCTGGAAACGTTAGCCAGAGCAATTAGATGAAAACAAAAAGGAATAATAATAGGAAAGATAGAAGTGAAACTAGTATTTGCAGATGACATTATACTCTACATAGAAGATACTAAAAACTCCATTAAAAAACTGCTAGATTTAATGAACAAATTCAATAGCATAGGCAGCAGAAATAATTCAGTAGTGTAAGCACTTGCCTAGGCAAGTGTAAGGACCCAGGTTCGATCCCCAATACCACATGCATGCTGGCCCCACCCTAGGCTCAACAAGCCAGCCACTAAGACCAGGAGCAGCAGCACTTGCTTGTAATCCCAGTGCTGAGGAGGCTGAAACCTAAAAAAGAAAAAAAAAAAAAAAAATCAATAGCCTTCCTGTATAGGAATAACAAACTCACTGAAAGAGAAATTAGGGAAATAACACTTTTTTTTTTTTTTTTTGTGAGACCGGGATTCAAACTCAGGACCTCATACTTGCCAGGCAGGCACTTGTGCCACGGAGCTATCTCCCCTGTCCCGGGAAATAACACTTTTTACAACAGCATCTAAAAAAAAGAAACACCTACAAATCAACCTAATGAAGGATGTAAAAGATCTCTACATCGAAAACTACTGTACTCTGAAAAAGCATATTAAAGAGGATATCAGAAAATGGAAAGATCCCTTGCTCTTGGATAGAAAGAATATAGTGAAAATGGCCATACTTACAAAAACTGTTACATGAATGCAATTCTGATCAAAATTCTCACAGAATTAGAGAAAACATTCCTAAAATTCATTTGGAACAAGACGAAACCTAAAATAGGAAAGGCAGTTCTGAGCAAAAAAGGCAGGGCAGGAGGCATCACAATTGCCAATGTGAAATTATCCTATAATGGTACTGTGATAAAAACAGCATGGCACTGGAAAAAAAAAAAAAAAAAAAAAAACAGAACCACAGGTCAGTGGACTAGATTAGAAGATGCAGAAACAATTTCACATATCCACAGCCACCTTAGCTGACAGAGGTGCCATGAACATTCACTGGAAGAAAGACAGCCTCTTTACTAAATAGTGCTGGAAAAAGTGGCTCTCCACATGCCAAAGATTAAAGTTGGACCCATATCTTTCACCATGCACTAAACCAAATTCAAAATGGATCAAAGATCTAAATATTAAAAAACAGAAACAATAAATCTGCTGGAAGATAGAACAGGTAAAACTTGAAGACACTAGTGTAGGCAAAGACTTGAGCAAAACCTGGATCACACAGGAACTATCACAAAGAATCAACAACTGGGACCTTATCTTCTTAAAAAGCTTTTGCACAGCAAGAGAAACCACAAACAGTAGGCCAGCGACACAGCTCAGTGGTCTAAAGCCCTGCGGAGGAAACTTATGGTAAGCATTGCGACCGCTCCTCAATCCCTGGCACCACATGCTGTGCACCCCCACCCCAGGGCGGGCTGAGCCAGCCATAACACAAGCAAATAAATGAGGTTTAAGAGAAATTTTTTAAAAAATCCTTTTTTTTTTTTGTTTGTTTTTTTGAAACAGGGTCTTGCTATGCAGTTCAGGCTGGCCTTGAGCTCACTTTGGTAGCCCAGGCTGGTCTCGAACTCACACCAATCCTCCTGCCTCAGCCTCCCAAGTGCTGGGATTACAGGCGTGCGTGTACCACAGCACCTGGCAAAAAAATCTTAAAAAAAAAAAAAAAAAGAAGGGGGCTGGGGAGATAGCTTTGTGGCACAAGTGCCTGCCTGGCAAGTTCAAGGTCATGAGTTT